>BHDV01015977.1:0-21235 GCA_005406045.1 Adoxophyes honmai
AATTAACGCGAGCGGAGCCGCGGGAAAAAGCTAGTATTTTATAATAAAGGAAACCGAGAATTTACTCGGTAGTTTAGCACAAAAATAAAAAAATAACAGAAAAGGATGTTTCAATTTCGAAAATCGAACTTTCAATTTGTCCATTCGCTATTTTGACACTTTTATCCCTGCTATTCCCTTATCAATATCACGTTTAACCATCTGGTTACCCTGAAATTGCTAAACGTGGCACTGGATTTTTGAATTCATGTGCTCTGCCTACCCCTCTTGGGAATACAGGCGTGAGAATATGTATGTATGTATGTATGTATTCCCTTATTTGCGAGGCAGACGAAGCCGGGTGCAACAGCTAGTTAACCTATAAATAAAACCGTTCATCACTATTCTAAACCATCAGTTACCGATGAACAACCAAGCAGGTGCGTTGGACACCCACCAATAACAAATGTCTGAGATTATCTATAGGCCAATGCATTGTTGAACTGAATTCATGCAAATGTTGAATATTTATAGCGTTCTTAATGCAATGTTTGTTTCTAATGGCGTTTTAGTTTTTGGTTCAAGGGGAAGAGGAGCCTCAATTTACGGACAACAATGAATCATAATTTAACTTATCGTGGGCGTTAATGACTCGAAAGATTTAAACCAATGATTTTAGAGCCTAGTTAGAGTATACGTGTTACAAAAACCGGGTAAAAATGTAAATTATTAGCAAAAAACATTGTAAATCCTAGTAAGCTGTCTATTAATAGAACTGATTCTGATTTAAAAAAAATTATTCAAAAGATTTGCAAACTCAATACTAGTAATTAATGGGTTTTTTTGGGACATACGAGTATAGTAACCTATACATACATACATACATATTCTCACGCCTGTATTCCCAAGAGGGGTAGGCAGAGCACATGAATTCAAAAATCCAGTGCCACGTTTAGCAAATTCAGGGTAACCAGATGGCTATTTTGGACAGCGGATTAGTCTTGCTGTCCAGCGAGGAAACGCTGCCAGCCTTCTGGGCACGATGAGTAGCGACGGCGATTTGGGGGAGATTTTTAATTTATAGTTTTAGTTTAGACTTAGTTATAATTAATATAGTTTAGTATATTTCTGTACATAATACTTAGTGCTTAATTTGTATAATATGTTTTGTGTCTTGCTGCTATTGTAAATAAGAAATGTTTAATTAAAAGTAAACACGGATTCTGTTAAAAAAAAAAAAAAACGTGATATTGCAGTGACCTATAACTTGTCCTAATTCACTTCTTCAGATTTTTTTTTCAATATTTTTTCTGTTCCTATTTACCACTCAAAACTCGGCAGGCGGAAGTTCATTTGTATTGTACTTTACACGTGTGATTTATCACCTATTGTTTTTTAACTTACCTAAAGCTTACATTATCTTATTCATTCGGTTTCGTTCGTTCTTTTCACGTGTCCACCAATACTACTCATTATATTTAGGACCTCCAACAAAAACGAGAAAAAACGCGGCATCTATGCAGCTTGTATCTTTACATTACAATAATTAAATTTCACCACTTGACTCTAGAGTGTTTAGTGTATTCAAAACGATCACGAAACGAGAACGATTTCGTTTGAGTATTAACGGTTTGTATGGAGAATTGGAGACTGAGATAGCGCCTCTAAGCGGCACATTTTCACAACTTTACTGCCGCGGTCGATACAGTTTCCATACAATTCTTCGCGTCAATACGCAAACGAAATCAACAGAATCTTGACGGATTTCATTGACTGATTACACTAGACGCTCTATTTGTATTTACTTCGATTCCGTTAAAACACTCCATTGTAAAGGATTTCATTTTAAAAGAATCCAATGCTTCATGCGCCTTTGTTTTCCCGGGAATGTTCAATATTGTCTTGCGCCATTCTTCAGTATATTGAGTCCGCGTTTGTTGCCGACGTTCAATAAGAGATGGCGTTGGGTGGCATTGCCGTGTCGTGTATTGTCTATTTTTAATCTCACATAAGGTAAAAGTACCAATGCTCGACGCCTTAACGCCCAGTAGATGACACCCATCTGTCACCAGTCTTACTATGACATAAGGTTGCAAGTGCCAAGTATTGGGTCAGTGGCGAGGACAGGGACGTTTATCTTACTAATTTATCATCATCAGCCTATAATAAACGTCCCACTGCAGGGCACAGGCCTCCTCTCAGTATGAGAGGGCTTGGGGCTATAGTTCCCACGCGGGCCCAGTGCGGATTGGGAACTTCACACACAAATTACTTCGTCGCTGTGTGTAGGTTTCCTCACGATGTTTTCCTTCACTGAATAGCTCGTGATAAGTATCAAATTCGATATCGCACATAAATTCCGAAAAATTCAGAGGTGCGAGCCCGGGGTTTGAACCCACGACCCTCTGCTTGAGAGGCCATAGGTCGAACCGCTGGGCTACCACGGCTACTGGAATTTAATGAGTGCTAATGTCAAACTCACTAATAATGAAAATACATTTTATTTTAGTGGCGCGCTTCAAACCATCGATAATGTTTGCATCCTGGATACTATATTTTAAGAAAAAGTGTAACTAATTGTAGTCAACCAAATTTCAACGTTTGTTATTATTTTGTAGGATAATTTACCCACTATTTTAGAATTGAAGCTGGTAAACAGGTAGTAGGCTATTATAAAAAAAAACTTTTTATACCTATTGTTACTTAAAGACAGTTTGTGTTGATAAAAGAATTTATGTAGGTAAGATAGGTTTGAACTTTGACCTACGTCGGTGTAAGGGAAAGTAGTTACAGTCCGTATACATACATACCGTCAGTCGGTGTAACAAGTATCGTTAAAGATCTAAGTTCGACTCTCAGGTTAGTTTTTTTTGTACAAATTCTGAGATCAACTAGAATCCTGTTATAAAAACAATAATAAAGTTTTATTATAACCGGAATACCGTAAAATTATGTAAAAAAAATAAATAGGCTCATAAAACACAGTTTTTCGAAATTTGTACATTCTACAAACGTGCACTTTCCCAAAGTTGCACTTTTCCAAAAAGCACACTTTCCTAAAATGTACACTTAAACCCAAACAAATAAAAGACACTTAATGAATTATTTACTTTTATTTTTGTGTCAGCGTTCACGATTCATGAAATAATGACTGAAGTTTCCAAACATGTCAAAATTAATGAACATCGACTAATTGACAGAGAAAGTGTTGGCGTTGACATTATAACCTTTAATTGACGCCACCGTTCGACGTCAAATATTTCGACATCGATTCGGCCTCTTATTATAGACAAATTATGTTACAGTCTAGCCTGACACAACAGTACGTCGTCCTGTATTAACTATTGAACATTAAAATTTAATAAGTATCTATCCATCTATACAAGATGGCTGGAAATTGACCGTATCTAAATATTTTAAAGACCCGTGTGGTGCCGGGTTAGGATAGCACCTCCCCCATTCTTCCCGTGGGTGTCGTAAGTCGTAAGAGTCGACTCTGGGAAAGGGTTGTGGGCGATTGGCTAGCAACCTGTCACTGCAATATCACGTTTAACTATCTGGTTACCCTGAAATTGCTAAACGTGGCACTGGATTTTTTGAATTCATGTGCTCTGCCTACCCCTCTTGGGAATACAGGCGTGAGAATACGTATGTATGTATGTAATATTTCAACCAGTGGTCAGATAAACGCGTTTGAAGGCCCCGTGAAGTTTTTTTCCGGAATTTTGATCCATTTTTTTTTCGAAAATCTGAAAATATTACTCCTTTTGTATTTCGACTTTTAGTCAACCGTGTAGCATCGGATTGTCGAATGATTGCAGGTGGGTACGCGCCGACTAACGGGACTTGCGTACGGGACGTAAGGTAGGTAAAACACAGGGTGCAATGACCTGAAAAGCGATGAAACATATTTTGTCTCCCACAAGTTCAGTAATGAAAATTTTCAGGAAATATTTTACAGGGGTTTTCAGACGCGTATACCCGACCACTAGTTAAAATATTCACGGTCGATTTCCGGCCACCCTGTATACATATACAGGGTCAATCAATATCTAGTGAGGTGATTTTTAGGATTCCGTACCCAAAGGGTAAAAACGGGACCCTAATACTGAGACTTCGGTGTCTGTCTGTCCGTCTGTCACCAGGCTGTATCTCACGAACCGTGACAGCTAGAGAGTTGAAATTTTCACAGAAGTATTTCTGTTGCCGCTATTACAACAAATACTAAAATCAAAATTATAATAATAATTAAGGGGGGCTCTCATAGAAGAAATGTGTTTTTTTCTGTTCTTCGTATGGAACCCTTCGTGCGCGAGTCCGACTCGCACTTGGCCGGTTTTATTCTGACTTATTTTCAGGGTCTTACATTGACTACACGAAGTCCTTCTGTCACTTTATAAATTGTACTTATATTTCTGCATTTAACAGCAGAACAATCGTGCGAAACCCGATCTTTTTTACGCTTAAAAAAATGCAGTCTACACTCTTGATTGGACAATTCTTGAGTGAATCTTTTTCAAAGCAAACGCATCAACGAGCTTTTCAAAGTATAACAAAGGCGCACTGTGACCGCCCTCAAATTTAAACAGGACTCATCAGAGGTTGATCACACTTTACTTCGAGTGTGACTTCATACGTTTCTTATTTGCGATTTAGTCCAACAACGTTGTGTGAGGCCTTCCTTGGATTCTAGAGAAGTCAGAGGGGACTGCAGAAACAGTGGGGAGTAACAAAATCATCCACAAATGCAAGTTCGCGTCTCTTCTAACATGACAAAAGATAAGGGATTATAGCCAATAATTGTAACAGGGAAGATCAAGTGTATTTAGTACAAGTCCCCAGATGCGAGCCCGTTCAAACAAATCATAAAATTGGGTTTCGAAAGCCAATCATCTTTATATCAACCTATCCTAACCTAAGTCGGTGGACACAAGTATTGCCACATCAGAGAGCAGTGTGTTATTAGCCGTATTTTGAAGAAGCGTAAAATTAAAAAGCTCTTCTGTGATTGGTCGAATCTTTTAAAATCTTCCGAATGTTCCGTTAGTTTATAAATTTACCACGACACATCGTAAATTGATAAGTTTGCGAAAATGTTGGCGTAAAGTAATACAATTTGTGTCTCGTTTAGAACCCTATGGAAGTTTAATATCCTAGGAAATTTATAAACTTGCAGATCTTGTCACCTGCCGGTGACATATCACTGAAAAGAACTCTTTTACAAGAGGAGTGGAGAGGAGTGGTCTTTCCTGTGGACATAAAATTCATGACGTAGAAGCCCTGAACTAAAGAATTGTGGGAGAGGCCTACTAAATACATTTGATGTATATTACCACAATTTTTGGCTATAAACTTAAGTCGTGTCCACAGAAGAGATGCAAACTAGCATTTGCGTAAAACCTAACATCGCGTCTGGCCTTACCTCGCCCCCGCTCCCCGCCGCATTCCCAGGGAGGGTCGCGCAAAGTTGCCGGGCTATAGTCAAAGTAACCCTCGGGTATTACGTCTTTATGTCTACGATTATTAAAGCTTCAAGGATCGCAACATATTACGACAACGAGTCGAAGTGAACGCTTTAACGTTAACACCAAAACCCTTTGCAAAACAAGGTTCGTACCAAGCTCTGCTCCGTTATTTTCGATGTTTATGGGATTGCTATGTCTTTGAGAATAATAGGCAATCTTCGCTGTATCAAATTATAAAGATAAAACGTGATACATTTGACGTTACGTCGTCCATGTAAACTGGTAAGCTTGAAAAAATGCTCCACAATAGGTGGCACTTACAAAAATTCTTTCGTTTTTATGTTTGGTAGTTCCACTTAATATTTGCTTGTATTTTTTAACAAAAGAATGTTACTGCTGTACGAAATGAGAAAAGAAAATAAGTTGTTTACTTACGAAGAGTTTTAATCAAAATGTTGACTTAATTTTGCGAATTGTCTACATTTTATAGCCGAATTACTTGTAAACAAATTTCGTGACGTTTTCAACTAGCGCATTTAACGTTAAGAGGAAATATGCCGGTCGAAGGAATTGAAAATTAGGTATTTGCTAAATCTATTGCTGTCGCGCCGTGACCTGCCCAGACGACGTCGAGTGCGATAAGAACAACTACAGCTCGGACGGAAAATACCTATGAAAATTATTCAAAAACAACGTTTCGTAGTCCCCTGATTTCTTCTCCAAAACTTAACCGATTAAATATGTTTTTTCATTTAATGTTTAAAAAATGTCTTAACTGTGTTTCTATGTTCTTATATTTTGATATAATTGTGTTAAAATTGGTTTCTAGAGGTTTGAACACAACGGAAAAAACTTACCAATTTTTCATGTTTTTGAAGGTTAATATCTCCTTTAATAATTCAATAAAGAAAAAAAGGAAAACATAGGAACATGGTAATATATCATTAGATTGTTGTTGTAAAAAATAATTGTTCTACGGGTAATATCCAGTGAGGAATCAGGGGACTACGTTTCCATACAAAATATGACCGCTCCATTTCCTCTTAACAAGCACAGCATCGAGCTGTCATATTTTCCATACTACATGACAGCAAATTTTGACAGTTCGTAACACTCGACGCTGTACTTGCTGTCACGTTAGACCAACGTCACACTGTCACCGTCGCTGCACCCAGAACGACTAAACGCGTGTGCGGCCTGTGATTGGTCGGTACCACGTGCCGCATGCGGCAGCGGCAGTGTGGCATTACCTAGAGAATAGAGCTTAACATGCGTTACATTAATAATTAGAAAGTTACTCAATATAAAAATAAAAACATTTAAGCAAGTAGGCCGTAAGAGGCTCTTTTGCAAGTCTTATTTTTGAGTCTACCAGCGCTTCGGACTATGATTACCAAGAAAAATGCGCCACTAGATACTTAGCACTCACCTGTGCATATAAGTAGAGTATAGTTTCACCATGTTACTTGGACGATATGACAAGCTTTTAGTTCAAAGATTGTCCTATATTCCGGTCTAGCAATCGCCATCACGACATATGACCTATATGTGACAGCTATGATGTAAATCGCTTTAGTTGTTTGTTCACATTCTGTTAATGGCTGTCGTTAAGCTTTATTCGTAGCAATTTATTTTTACTACGCCATAACGTTATCACTATAATTTCTGTATAATTTTCGTACAATAAACAGTAGTTTGGAGGATGGGCAACGTAAAAGGCTATTGTGCTTTAAATTCGTCGGTAATGGTACCTTAATTTTATGAAAGGTATATTTATTCAGATAAGGTAAATATCCCAGTATTCGACGCTTTACTGGTATTTGTAGCATTTATACATCATCACACATGAATTCCTAGACGGGGTGGGTAGAGCATATGGAACGTTATTGTATAGACAATACCATGGCACCTACTTCACGTTTTACTTCAGAGGTATAACAGAATCAGGTTGCCAGCGTGTCGCCTAAAACAATTTACTTTAGTCACACATTGAGTTGAAATTATCAAGATATTTTTTTGCGAAATAAGTATGTTTAACGTTTCGTATGCTCTGCTTACCCCAATAGGGAACATAGGATTGATTATACATGTAAGTTTCTATGTATATATATGTCCAACACTCGGATGTTTATCTCACAATATCTACAAATCTAAAGTGAATAAGCTGCCACTGACTCAGTCAGAGATACATTTTCGGCCTCAATTTGGAAATAGACAGGCAGTATAGGTTAATCGATAGTCTAGATTTTCTTTTCCAATATCGATTGAAGACTAAATTGTCGGGTTAGAATAACGCCTCTTGACTTTTTACTATACATCGATCTAAATTGCACAGATAAATTTTCCAATGTCGGTGGAGAATGAATGTAAAGTAGTCGGCTGTAAACTTGGCAAAATTTTAAGGGGGATAAGTTCATCGCTTCTATCTGAAAAAACGCGCGAGCTTACCCCCACTACTTAAAATCTTGCCAAGTTCACTTCCGACCACTTTATCAAAGCAATGACACGTGTCACTTTGACAGTTTCTTTTACTGGGGCCACCTAATATTTTGTGAACTGTGTGAAGTGACATTATTTGGTACATTCATTCCATTTAAGACTTTTTACTATTGCCTAGGATATTGTTAAAGTTATATTTTAGGCCACAGGCTGGCAACCTGTCACTATTATAGCATATCCATGCTAGATGTGGCCACAAAACTTGAAATGGTCATTGTTTTGTCTATATAGCGTTTCGAGTGCCATGCTTACACCATTTAGGAATACAGGGGTGATGTAAGCATGTATGTTCATTCCACACTAGTGACTTGTATGAGTGAAGAGCTAGCGAGTTGATACTTCAGTTCAGGGAAAGAGTATCAATAAAACATTTTGTCGATAAGCTTTCGTAAGCTACTATGGTCAACAATGGAGTTTTACAACTGTATTAACTTTATAGTTTTACAGTGTTTTTAACGGCCAATAAATAATATTCAAAAGAGCAAAAGCAATATAGTAGCCTCATAAAATCAATGGGATACCAAAAGGGTCATAAAAACTTAGACACTCAATTTTGATAGCCACTAGGCCCCTCACAAGATTGCCCATTCTCCATTCACTCATTCACTCAATGACCGAATGAAATGATCGTAATCAATTGATCTAAATTAGTTGTTTCACGGTAAAGTTGGCGGGAGGATTGGTTGTTTACCTTTTGTCGTGCCTTCTTCATTTATTGGTTTTATTTTACTCTTTCGATGTTTGTCTTCTATGTCACTTAGATCAGCTCTGTATAAAACAGCTTGCTGCTATATTAAAATCTTGAAATATGCTATTCCATCTTTAGAATCAGTTTTTTGTGATTTCTGAACTTCTTTTTAGAAGTATTTCCTTCTGCATCGACTCAGTGTCTATTTTATTTTTTTCATTGTTATTTCCAGCCATACTCATTTAGTATTAGATTGCATCAACCAATTACATATTTACAAGCAACCTAATACCATCTGTTAGTATGATTTCTTTTTCAGATACATTTTCTACAATCTTTATTTTATCCAACTTCTGTAGTTTTATCTATAGCACTTCTTTGGCTAGCACTTTGTAGATACTTTGTCTTTTAGTTGCGACATTATGAAACTATATGTTCTTTATTAAATAAACCTGTTGCACTGTCATACCAGTTGATTTCTAACCAACGTAACGACATTTATTGTAAATAGTTTCATCATGAGTCAGAAATAGGCTTCATACTGTCGTAACGATATCTTACGATGTTAGCACTAGCAATCGCGGGATGCTAGTCATCCCTTTCACTCTTTGTACAAAGTGCTGTAACGTATCCGCGATGCATGTATCACCTCTCTTAAAACTATCTATCTTCTTCTCTCTTTCAGTCCGATCCTGGGCATCGCTGAACACAAGGAGTGGAGCAACGGCGTGGCCCGCTACTCCCAGTGCCTGACCCAGGCCGTCACCGCCTGGCAGATCAGCTTCTTCCTCATGGTCATAATCCTCCTCTACATCCTACCTCTCATCATCCTCATCATTCTCTACAGTGTCATTGCCAAAAATCTCATCACAGCGGCTTCCAAGGTGGTCATGAACAAGACCGTGGACCCTTACAACGCGCGCGCCAGAAAACAAGTCATCCTCATGCTTGGAACTGTCGTCTTCTGCTTCTTTCTCTGTCTCATGCCCTACAGAGTGCTCATTCTGTGGATCATTGTAACACCAGCGGAATGGCTGGACGATATCACCCCAGAAAAGTGGTACAACATCCTGTATTTCTCTAGAATAATGCTGTACATAAACTCGGCTATCAACCCCATACTTTATAACTTAATGTCGTCTAAGTTTAGGATAGGTTTTTGTAAAGTGTGCATTTGTTATAAAAAGACACCAGTGAGGAATCAGAGCGTCGAGAATCGAACCACCAACGGGTCAACGACCAGCAGCAGTCTGTCCCGAACGACGAACAGCTTGAAAAAACTGTTCACGCACAGAGGAAGTTTAGATAAGGGAGACACGAATGAACGGAACAAAGTTAAAAGTAGTTTCTTTGATAGGATGTTGAATAAGAGATTTATAAGGCAGGAGTCCGCGCCGGTGTGTTCGCCTAAACCGAGTGTTGTAAACAGGATGCGTAGCGAGGGGAATATGGTGGAAGTGGCGAGTGTTTTAGACGTCCATAAACCAAGATTAGAGCATTCCGATGTTAGTGTAAGGGACATTAGGCCAGATATTGAGCTGGGTGCCAGCCGCGGCTCTTTGAGGCGTAGCGTTCTTATAAACAGTGCTAAGGCGAAGAGTATTGAGTGTGAGCCTAAAAAGTTCGCATCGCACCAGCAGACTAAAGTTGAATGCTTGGTTAAATCGAAAAGTGTGGAATATGACTGTCCCGAGAGCTTTGTTTGAAATGTTTTAGGGTATAGTTTTGTATCCAAGGTGCTATGCTGTGTAATTATTTACCAGTCTGGACAGAGATTTTAAGATAACGTCGTTTAGGTTTTTTAAACAGTTTGCATGAAAAAAAGTATTTTAACTGCCATTTAAATTAGCAACCATGACTAGTGACATCTATTCAGTAGGTGAAATAGCGGGCTGTCGAATTACGGACCTTTCTAAAAAGAATGCGGTAAATGAATGAGGACCAAAAAATTGCACCTGCTTTATGGTGCATTAAATCATAGTTAATACTACTACAAACTTTTCCGCTGTGACACGAATCGGCTATACTTTTGTATGGTTAACTTTTGTTTCACAACAGAAAAGTTACCAGAAATATCGCCAACATTAAACGCAACTATATGCAGGTGCAACTTTCTGATACTCATTCAATAATACTGAGCTAAAAATTAAAAAAAGGTACTTAAGTATTATTTCACTGTTTCTCCCCTACCATCGCTTCTTAGAAATTATTAAAATGTAGCTCGATTTACCTCCAGTTTTGGTGAAGATTCTCCTCAAATAAGACGACGGTCGATGATGTGTTGTTTTCAAAAAAAATGTACATAGTTAAGGGTTTTAATAAAAACAAAAGTTAATTGATTCATTTGTGTAACGACAATTACCCATACATTTTGTATAGGTAATTTTCGTAACACAAATGAAGCGATCATGATTTTGTTTTTATTAATCCTTAATTTGTGTACAATTCCTTTGAAATTCACTCTGATATCTCTTTTACATTAAGACAGAATTCGGCCAGGTGTTAAAGACTTTAGGCAACATAGAAATCCAGGTAGGTGCATGAAGATAATTATTATTATATCATAATTATTATCTCTGTCCTTGAAGTCATACAAGCAAATGTAAACTGCCGAGTCACTTTGGAGCGCTGTCATAACACCTTAATGAGTTTGTCATTTTTATAATTAGTTAATTGCTTTACTATGACAACGTCCCAAAACTCTCAGCTAAAATGAATGCTATCCTGTAATGTAGATAATCGTCCTAATTAAAAAAGAAGCATTGAATACTTTTATAGCTAAATTTATTTATGACTATGTGAAAATGTATTTTTATATTTAAGAATGATGCTGTCTTGAAAGTATTATTAGTATTATTGTTAAACTATGTTGAAATATTACGATATGTAATACGTTAAAGCCTATTTAATTTTATTACGATTATAAATTTCATCAATTAACTTTATTGTTTGATTTTTAGCTAGTTTCATCACAACATTTATCGGCGGTAAGTAATTAATCATTTTTTACATATCTATGCCTAAGTATATATGACAACAGAAAAACCCGTTATTAAAAAGTGGATACAAAATACACCACTAATTGCATTGACTCGACTCGTAGGTCACGATTTTATAGCGTCATTAAGCCACCTAATCAATTTGCGAAATTGAAAATCCCGATATTATGCTGTTACAAAATTGTATTCTTAACTCAAAATAACTCAAAATGTTTTTCCAACCAATTCTGCTAAAAATCTTATAGCAAATATCGCTAGGAATAAACAAAAAAATGCATCCTCGTCAGTCCATCCGTTGAAGCACGT
Organism: Adoxophyes honmai; assembly: GCA_005406045.1. Lineage (NCBI taxonomy): Eukaryota > Metazoa > Arthropoda > Insecta > Lepidoptera > Tortricidae > Adoxophyes > Adoxophyes honmai. The sequence continues at coordinate 11,937 of BHDV01015977.1, forward strand.
AGATAGACACAAGCATAACGATCAAAGCTTATAACAGCCCTATTTTTTATTGGATTACAAAAACGCCATTTCTAAATATCAGATGATTACTTTTCAATGAAACTGGGTTTTATTTTAAAAATGCATTGAAATAGTAATTGTATCTAATAAGGCATCCATTTCAACCACAGGCGATATACCCATAAGCTATAAAATATGTGGATACTTTTTTTAAATACGTGACGCAGGGTCCGCGTCGTTGTAATACATTTAAAAGGCGAAAAAGGCGTACTTTGAATAGTAGTGTGGTTGCTTCTTTACGTAGATTGTTTAGATTTAGAGTATAGCATGCTTTTTAGAACTGCATTTGATTTGTCAACTGTAATTTATGTATCACGCTAGGTCCCATGAGGAATGTAGAAATAGTTTGATAGCTATTGCGAAATAAAACGGATACCCACGTTTTTACATCGAGATTCTAGACATATCACGTACCATCACGAACAGGGATTGTTGAGCCACTTACCATGTTTGTAACTTGGTCGCGTAATACTAATCTAATAGCTGACATCTAGTCCGTCACATCGGTCATTGATTACACGTCTAAATTGCGAACAGTGGCAAGTGGCTCAACAATCCCTGTTCGTGACTGTACCTGACCGTTGCCGCTGTGGCATGATTTTCCCGAATATAGGTTACGGATTGGCCCAAACATGTCAAGCTATTCTCTATATAAAAACGTGAGTGTATCCGTATATATTTATGAGAGTCTAACGCTAGTTTTATGTTTAGTAGTTGTTGTGTAATTATCTAGAATGCAAATTTAATTGTTTTGAAAAATAGTAAAGCAACGGTATAAAACATGATATTTCATCTGAATCTTTATAGAGCCGAGTGTCTTTTATCAATGTATAGGTCAATTTACGCAAGTTGGCATACATCTACAATTCTACATATGTACATAAATGACGATTCCTTTATTTATTTGTACACAGTTAAGTAGGTACCATCGCGAACAGGGATTGTTGAGCCACTCACCTATGTTTGTAACTTGGTCGTGTAATACCAATCCACTAGATAACATCTGTCAGTCACATCGGTCATTGATTACACGTCTAAATTGCGAACAGTGGCAAGTGGCTCAACAAACCCTGTTCGTGACTGTACACCGCAGAATTTTTTTCACTTAACTAAAATCACAAACCAATTAGTAAAAATTTAAAACACTCTAGCCAATGGCATAACAATAAAAAAGCTAAAATTTAAATTCTAAGAACAAGACTCTGAACTTTTAACAACCATTCAAAACAGTTCAAGATACAATTTATTCGGAGTGCATCGATCATCCAAATTCTCAGAAGAACCTAATAGTTTACAGAAATACGAATACAAATTACTGATCGCAGAGATATATCGGTTCATTTTATTGGTAATTGCTCCTGATTTCGCAGACGGTCGATATAAGTGTGTATCATAAATCATAAAATTGTGTAGAGGCGAATGCAGTTCCACTTACTTACGTATTTAATAAACTACGAGTATTAAGAAAGATCTAGGTAAGCCCTCCTGTACATTGTAAAATCATGTCAATACAATTCAAACTTGGAAAATTTTTAAACAGTTGTTGATGATTAAAAGAAGTAAAAAAAAAATAAGAACACGAGATAGGCTATGGCTATGGATAGGCTATAGCCGCTATGCAAGCCTGTGATGTCAATCTGCAGTTGCTTGTATAAATGTAGTTTTTTGGAAATTTTTCTAAATTTTTATATTAATGTAGATAGTTTTGTATGAGACTGTACATAATTAGGCATTAATATAGTCGTAATTCCTTACCAAACTCACATTTAACGTCATTTTATAAACTACTCTTAAATGAATGCTTTTTATTCTGCAGCCGTTACTTAAATAAATTCACGAATGTTTTAATGCCTAATTACGTACAGCCACGTATACAACTTTATCTACATAATACAAATAAAATTAAAAAATCTTGATTAAAGGCTCGCACCGCCAACGGCCTGCTCCAAATTCAAAATATTTTTACTATCTGTTTTTAAAGTGTTCGAAATTTAAATACAATATAAACATTGCGACTGGACGTAGGTATACAGGGTGGCCAGAAATTGATCGTAAACATTTTAACCAGTGGTCGGGTATACGCGTCTGAAAAGGATCTATATCTGGATCCCTAATTTTTTTAACCTATTTTTTCCCCTGACGTTTTTTGCCATAATGATCATTTGCCCTAAAACTCATACGCCATATTTTAAGTTTCCCTAAACATTTTATTTCAAAAACGATTGTTTTGGCACTCCGCTCGCTTCGCTCGCTATTATGGTCATAAAATAAACCTAACCTAAGCTAACCTATTTGATTTCTAGCCTACCTAATTGATTCCTGACTATTTTTAAATTATGGGAAATGATTATTATGGCAAGTGATCGGTAGGGGTAATGCCCATTAGGGCAAAACGGTTAGGGCATGTGATTTTAGGACAAACGATGTTAGGGATCGCGAGGGACACCCGTCTGATAACTCCTGTGAAGTTTTTTTTTAAAGAAAATCTGACAATATTGTCCAGTCTTTTGTACTTTGGCTTTTAGTCAACCGCGTAGCATCGTAATGTTGAATGATTGCGACTAACAAGACTTGCGTACGGGACGTAAGGTAGGTAAAGCACAGGGCGCAATGATTTGAAAGGCGATGAAACATTTGTCTCCCACAAGGTCAATATTGAAAAATTACAGGTAATATTTTACAGGAGTTTTCAGACGCGTATATTATCAAACCGCGATTAGAAAGGGATTGAGCTCATATTTCATTTTTGAACTAAATGCATGATATGACATTGTCAGTGGTAGAGTATGCAGATAAAGTAAATTGTTATTTTAGTACAATGAATTTCTAAAGCATGGAAAAAATATCAAATTATGTAGCGTTTTTCTATTGATTTCCGTTAGCATTAAGAGATAACACTTCAGATCGAATAGAGTTACTTTCTTAAACCTGTAGCGTTTTTAAAGTATTTTAAATATTTTATTTATTGATTTATTTTTGAACAGCTACGGCAATTTGATAAAGCGAAATAATGTGGTTAGTGACAGATTTGTCCGATATGATATTACAATTTTTAATAAAAAAAATTACAGTATTTACCGAGAATAGAGTTTAAATATGCAAATCATATTCAGCTATTAATTCTATTATCTATTAGGGTCTGCACTTATGAAGATATCAAATATTGGTTTATAATTATATTTAATCATTTAATAAGTACAATGGCACTAACGGTACTCTCGAATCCCTTTCTAATCGCGGTTCGATAATATCCGACCACTGGTTAACATATTTACATAGTTGAAAAATAATGATATGAACGTCGACAAAAGAATTAAGAGTGCGTAATACTTAATTGAGGTTTCTGAGAGCGCCGTTACTGTCAAATGGCCGTATATTCCTTCCAGTAAGGTGCTATATGAAATCTTAATTACTGCGATTAAACAAACATGTGTGGCACATTAGCCGCCATTGGGCTGGAGCTAATCGCAGTAGCGTTATAATAATAGTTAATAAGCTTTAAAATTAGCGGCACATGCGATAGTAGAAGAGATGTAGCAGTAAGGAAACACTGTACTGCTTTCAATAGAAAGCAGCCTACCTAATAAGGTAAGGTAGTAATTAAAGTTGGTTGAGTTGGAGCTTTTAGGTCTCTTGGTGCCTTCTTGGTATTTCATGGTTTTACTATACCCCTAAACTTGTGGTTTTTGACCTGGGGGTCGCGAGGGGAATCGAGATTGAAAAAAAAATAGGATTTCAAAATCCGGCTTCGTGCGTGTCGAACATACATATATCACGCATGTATTCCCAAATGGGGTAGACAGAGCACATAAAATAATACATAAACGAGACCAAGACTACTTTTAATTTTCATTTTCTTTAATCACCTGTAACAACATTCACGGCAGAAAAAAAAATGGGTGTCGTTCCAAACCCGCGACAAAAGGAAAAGGTTGACATAAAACCTAAAGATACGCTAAAACCATACATATTCTCATGCCTGTATTCCCAAGAGGGGTAGGCAGACCACATGAATTCAAAAATCTAGTGCCACGTTTTGCAATTTCAGGGTAATCAGATGGTTAAACGTGATATTGCAGTGACAGGTTGCTAGCTCGTCGCCCATAAGTATACGCTAAAAGTAGCCTAGAAATATGAGGTAGTTTTGTCTGTATAGCGATTCGTATGCTCCCTACCCATTTGGGAACACAGGCGTGATATATTTTCTTTTAAACTTTAAAAATAAAGCCACTTAAACTCGCTTAAACAATACGGCGCCTTATTGTCAAAAGACTTCCCATAAAAAGTTACCATTTAAAATGAACAAAAACATTCCTCTACTGCGAACCTCTTTATTATGCCAAGTCGTGTATTCGGCAGCGACAATTTATACCCCCACTAATCTTAAGGGGGGACAATTTACAGCAGAGAACAATGCCTCTGGTTGTTATCACGCTATTGAATCATCCATACATACATACATACACAATGTGAGGTCTTCAAAGGAATCCGTGGAAGGTTCTGGTAATTTGTTTTGTTGTTAAGAGGAAATGGAGCGGTCACATTTTGTATGGAAACGTAGTCCCCTGATTCCTCGCTGGATATTACCCGTAGAACAATGATTTTTTACATCAACAATCTAATGATATATTAGCATGTTCCTATGTTTTCCTTTTTTTCTTTATTGAATCATTAAAGGAGATATTAACCTTCAAAAACACGAAAAATTGGCAAGTTTTTTCCGTTGTGTTCAAACCTCTAGAAACCAATTTTAACACAATTATATCAAAATATAAGAACATAGAAACACAGTTATGACATTTCTTCAACATTTAATGAAAAAACATATTTAATTGGTTAAGTTTTGGAGAAGAAATCAGGGGACTACGAAACGTTGTTTTTGAATAATTTTCATAGGTATTTTCGGTCCGAGCTGTAGTTGTTCTTATCGCACTCGACGTCGTCTGGGCAGGTCACGGCGCGACAGCAATAGATTTAGCAAATACCTATTTTTCAATTCCTTCGACCGGCATATTTCCTCTTAATGGTTTCGGTAGGGTTTGGATGATAAGTGTGTCATATCCTCTTAGAATGTACATAATAATAATAACGTATTTAAACTTCAATTTCACGCCTGTGTTAATGGGGTAGGCAGAGCACACGAAACGTGACGCACCTAAAACTATTTCAAATATCGTAGCCACATAAATTAAAATGAAGAAAAATCCTCTTAGTTCGAATTAACCCGTATTAGTTTGACATATGTAGAGGGCCCATGTCAAACACTAGTACAGCGTCGAGCACTCGGACGTTTACCTTATACAAAACGGTTTTCTGAAGATGCAAATAATTCAATTTATAACCTGTGTGCATATTTTAAGTTTTCCGGTGTGGTGTCGGGATGGAATAACGCCTCTCCATTTCTTCCGTGGATGTCGTAAGAGTTAACTAAGAACTAAGATTCAGGTATGTTTTAGGCGACGTGCTAGCAACCTGTCACTCTTCCATCTGTTTCCAAACATAAAATTATCCTAGAAGTGGCTGCGAAGCGTGAAATACTCATAATTGTCTAGTGTTGGAAATATTGGCGTAATTGTATGTACATACATATGTTGTTTGTATGCATATAAATTGGGTAATCAGAAAAAAATATAATTACGTCATTACCATAAACTTCATTTCCCCTAGGTAGCATTATTTACCGAGATATTTCCATCATAAATAATAAAGTTAATTTGCCTCCATGCATGCAATATCAAAGGATCTTGGGGCCTAAAATAATTTCAGAAAATATAATTTCTGAGTCTCTGGCGTCAAGCGACGGCGGCAAAGAATTAACATAATTTTATTTTTCTGTAGCCGCGATCTTTGTACATAATTATTCTAATACACCGTCCAAAATTAAGGCTTGAGAATATACCTATTCAAGAAACGAAACATTCTTTTGGACGTATTCAAAGGCGTTTTTATTAAAACCAGTGTAACTTAATAAGCATAGACCTTTGGTGATAATGATAAACATAACTAGGTACAGTCACGGAAATTGATTACTGTGCCACTTTCTACGTTTTCACAAGAAATGTCACTGTGACATACCATACTTTCTACTAATCAAAGCAATATGAAACTCACTATGAAAAGGTTCATAGTGGCACATGTATTAATTTCCTTAACTGTACGTAATTTCCGGGTAGTTAAGTTACCTATTCGTAAGTAAGATATTGTATAAGAAAAATGGTTTCACATATAACGGTGACATTAGTCAATCTTTACAATATTTGCTATTAAAAATAGACGGATTTTTTTCACGTGTTAATTTTTAGTATAAAGTTATAGCGTTTTTACACTGAGGTACTTAATTCAAAGCCTTTCTTTAGATGAGATGCCATCCTTTAGATGAGACGGTTTCTATTATAAATTTAGGCATTTAAAAAACTCAAAGTGCTTTCCATCGCGTGGACAAAACATTAAGCTTAAATCAATCTTTAACAAGTCAAAACGAATCGTGTCTTAAAAAATGTCAGATAGTGTTTTTACTGTTTCAACAATTCGAACAGCTCGTGATTGGTCGCTCTGACAAATAATAATTAATCTTTTTTTGTCTCCACAGTCCCATCCTCGGAGTGGCAACCTTCACCTACGAAGAGTACCAAGACGGTTCCCAAGTCCCGGTCTGCCTCACGCAAGCCGACACCTTCTGGTCAGCAATGTTCTTCATCCTCATCATCGCAGTATTCTTCATCATCCCCCTCGCTATCCTTCTAATCCTGTACAGCATCATCGCCAAAAACCTCATGGAGAACCCGGTCATCATCGCCCAGAATACCAAGAACAACAGCAACACAGGCAACGTCATCAGATACAGGAAACAGGTCATCCTCATGCTTGGCACTGTTGTCCTATCCTTTTTCTTATGCTTGCTTCCTTTCAAGGCTCTGACCTTATGGATCATAGTATTTCCACCAGAGACAATAATGTCGTTAGGTATAGACGGTTACTATATACTTTTGTACTTTTGTAGAATTATGCTTTACCTGAACTCGGCGATAAACCCGATACTGTACAATCTGATGTCCTCGAAATTTAGAGAAGGGTTTGTTAAGCTGCTGAGGATAAATAAGTTGATGAATTGTGGACGGAATTTGAGAGAGAATATGCAGAGAAGGGACACTTTCAACACAACCACGTCGACAGGATTCTCTAGCAGTCAGCATAATTCTGACTCTTTCTGGAGACGATATAGTAACAGAGCTAACTCGCAAAAGAACGTCATCAATAAAGAAAGTAAAAAGAAAAATGTTGTTAAGGTTGTTGAACCCAACGTTCAACAGTTGAAAGTAGGTGAAATTATCAGTGTTGAGAACACCAGGCGTAATAGTATGAAGTTCATAGCCGATATGAATGAGATGAATGATAATAAAATAGAAGTAGAAATACATGAGAGACGTTCTGAAGACAACACTGCCATTGAGAACAATAAACAGATACAAATATTGAACCTAGATGTTAAGACCAATAGCGTTTATTCTATAACTCTAGATGTAAGTGAAAAGAGTGAGGGGAGGAATAGGTTTGTGTGCGTGCCGGTCCAAGATAAGGAGAGCAAAAATATATTTGTATACGACTTTAAAAGTAAAGAAAGTTTCGTGTAGGGTTTTATATTAAAGACTGACTGCAACTCTTGGAAAACTTCTTAAGACACTTTTAATAGCCCTACCAACCTACCATAACCAACATTATTAGCAAAATAAGAGGGAAACAGCTGGATTTATTTAAATACAAATAATTTTCTCACCAGAGATCTGAATGTATATGTAAGGCAGGTAATTATGTCATAACTGTGTTTACTCTCAAATCACTACCAGACGCATGTGGTGTCCAAGAGTTGCAGTCAAGATATAGTTATAGGGCACGGTGCATTGGCGGTGTGCCAAGTAAAACAATGCATTTAACCAGACTTGCCGACAAAATTAAATTTAATTCTGTTGTATGTATTTTATGAAGTCAGCGTAGCCGATTAAAGAATATCAAAAAGCTTTTATACGGCCATTAAAAAGTAAAGTGGCAGGAGTGTTTTATTATTTTTGCGAAATGCGAAATATGAAGTATGATTATATAAAATAAAAAATAACGTAGTGTTTATACATTGTTTCATACAGAGCTGAGATTATTAAGCTGAATGTTGAGTGCATTTTTACAGAAACAAAAAGTTAAAGATTTGCAGTTTAGCTGTGTTTATAATTCATGACATTTAATTTTAAGCTATTTTAATGCACCGAAGTGAGGCTGCCGTTCCTGTTGTTACATAGAAACTTACATATTATGTACCTATACATTCATTCTCCAGTTCATTATACTGTATATTCTCTGGCGCCTACATTTTATGTTGATCAAATATTTATACTTTTTTAATTATAGCATCAGATTTTTTATATTTTGTATAAAAACAAAAGTATTACTTAATTAGAACTTGGCGTAAAATTTTTCATAAATGTATAAAACTTATTATTAAAAGTCTACACAGATTATACTGTAACCTTAAAAAAGTACAATTGTAATATTTTAAAACGTAAACTAATGTCAGACATGTTATTATGATATGATATTGTTTATAACGACACTGCCTATTTTATGTAACAGTCAAAATAATACAGTTCATGTTTATACCGATGTACCTAGTTGTTTTATTTTCTGTCCGTTATGTTATAGAAGCCGAATCAAAACAAAACATAACCTTCCTAGGTAGGTATCTAACTTAATAAGTTGGAAAACTGGAGATATTTTGATTTTAAAGTCTGGTGAAACAAATCCAAAAATCAAAACCAGAAACCCTATTTCAACTTCGAAAACCACATCAAAATTGGTTCAGCCATGTCAGGGCTACAGTGTCACAACCACACCCAGATTGGTGCGACTTATTTGGTGCAGATTTTGCTTTGGGGGTTAAAAATAAATTGGCTACTCACCCTATTGGGTATGGGTACCTACATAAAACTTAAAAATAACACCAAAAAGGCTACGAATCTGAAATCGTCATGGTTCTGCCTGTGTAATGTTTCGTGTGCTCTGCCTACCCGATTTGGGAATACAGGCGTGACGTATACAACAATACATGGTGCTCGTGAGCATTATGAGAGATTTCAACCACGAATTCCAGAGGCTATAAGAAGTAATAAATCTTATATATAAAAATAAGTCGCAAAATGTGTTGGTAAGCGCATAACTCAACAACGGCTGGACCGATTTGGCCAATTCTTTTT
>BHDV01015977.1:23287-63387 GCA_005406045.1 Adoxophyes honmai
AGTTCATATAACATTTATTACTTCTTATAGCCTCTGGAATTCGTGGTTGAAATCTCTCGCAATGCTCACGAGCACCATGTATTTCTTTACCCAACTCTTTGTCATGGGGCGGTCTAGTCGCTCAGCCAACACACTAGGATGGTGTTGAAGCCGCGCACTCGGCTCAAAAGAGACACTATAGGCATAACCATGGCTATTTTACGTTTCATGGCCGCTTCTATCATATTTACGCGTTTAGCTGGCGGGTAGGTATTGCTAGCCTGTCGCCTAAAATACTAATACCTTAACCTATGTCCTTAGTCGCCTCTTACGACATCCAGAGAAGAAATGGAGTGGTGTTTAATCTAAACCCGACACTACTACGATCACCTTTGGAAAAATAAAGTTACAATCTTTTCCTAGTGCTGCCTGAATACTATTTACATTTTTTTGACCTGAAATATTTGTTATAAGTGTCGGAATCGGAGGTGTAACAATCGGAACTTCACATATCACAATCTGAGTCGGAATTCCGTATATCCTTACCGACCCAACAAATCACGTATTTTACGAGCGTCTGTTCCCTCAATAACATTACTTTGGCATACGAGTCGCGATAATACGCGCAACTTATACGAAGAACGGTAACATTAACATACAATGATATCTTCGATATCGGTTCAAATCGGATTTAAAAAATATCGTTTACCGTGATTTTGTTCACTCCACAGTCAGATTTAGACACTCTCTCCATTTTTTTTGTGGATGTCGTAAGAGGCGACTAAGGAAATAGGTTGCGGTATGTTTTAGGTGCAAAGCTAGCAATTTGTTGCTATTTAACATCCTACTTTAAAACCTAAAGAAATATGCTAGAAGTGGCTTCAAAGCGTAAAATAGTAATGATGTCGACTTTCGTGTGCTCTGTTATGCCTATCCTATTTGGAAATACAGGCATAATGGATGAAAGAGACAATCCCGAAATTATACAGGTTGGTAGGTATGTATGCAATGTCATGACGTTCACTGTAAACAGTAAAATCTAAATCGTTATTAATTTGACAGTTTCAGTGTCAGTTCACTTTGAAATGTTTCAATTTCAAAGCGATTTTTTATTTCAAGTGTCTCAATTATAAATGATGTAGATTTTTAACCGACTTCAAAAAAAGGAGGAGGTTCTTAATTCGTCGGGATATTTTTTTATTATTATTATTTTTTTTATCATCATTATTTTTTTTATGTGTGTTCGCTGATTACTCGAAGACGCCTGGACCGATTTGGAATTTTTTTTTTTGTTTGAAAGGGTATAGTTTCCAGGTGGTCCCATTGCCAGCATATCTTGATCTGGTGATGGAATATGAGGGAAATCGAGGGCAACCCTCAAATTTTATTGGCACAGGTAATGTTTTTAGTACATTTTTCAAAGCTACACCAGTATTTACGTCTGGCAGTAAAAAAAATATGACTGAGCTGATGATGGAAGGTCAACTCCTTAATGCTTAGGAGTTAAAGGATAATTCTTTCAATACTGAATGCACCTGCAGACTGGAAATTATAATTTCAGTAATTAGTGAGGCCTGCTGGTGATGGAAGGTCACCCTCATTATTAGACAAATGCTTTCAGTATAGCCCAAATTTGAAGTCGGATTTTTTTTGTTTAAAATTATTGGTGCGTGAGTTAATAGCGCTGGAGGTTCTATGGTGGGTCAGGATTCAATTGGTACGTTCGTACCTACTCGCTCTAAGCAATCTAGCAACACAACAAGGACCGATATTGTTCCATTCCAGTTTTATTTGTAAGTAAACAATTGGTACGAAGCAAGCCCTATACAAAGGGCTTTGCAGTGAATTCCAATAGGACATAATCTAGGTTTGGGCACAGAACAGGAAGGTACAGAAATCTATCTCCATATTCTCCATACTAAGTGAGCTCGAGCAACGAACAAGTAGAGACATGTCTCACAGACAATATATCTCGGAAAAGTTGGGGCCTGAAGTATTCAAAAGTACTTATTCAAAACGATGATGGATTAGATAACGATTTCGTTTGCAAATTAACGCGGTATTGTATGGAGACGTGTAGACCGCGGCAGTTGTGCAGACGTTCCGCTGGCGGCGCTGTCTCAGTTTCCATACAATTTTGCGATAACTCTCAAACGAATTCGTTAACGACTGCATGATCGATTTGAACGCACTAGACGTACAGTCCGAGTACGATTGCTTTCTGCTTGAGACGCGCGTCTGTGAACGATTCTGCAACCTTTTCAAGAATAACTATCGGAACTGTGAAATTGTAACAAGTCTGCGAAACGAAATGCCTTGAAAGTGTTTTCCATTACTTTACTGTTTAAAAAAATACTAATGGGAATTTATTATACTTAACAACATAATAATCATGCATTTCGTCAATGTCAAAATCGTCACAACATATCATCAACCGCATCATATCATCATCATATCATATCATATCCGACGAACTTTATCAAATCGTTTGTCCATCTAGTAAGTGGACGTCTTACGCTGCGCTTGCTGGTCCTTGGTCTCCAGTCAAGCACTTTTCGACCCCATAGAAGTAACGGTGACATTAAATTAAAAATGTCTCAGTTATTATTAACTATAGACACAAGATAGTTTTGTGCGCATAGGCCATGATTGACATCCCTAAAGGGACCACCGAGCGTAGGTACGTAAGTAAGTAAGTAAGTAAACACTTTATTGTACAACCGGAAAAAAATAATACAAAAAACAAAATTATACACAAATGAAATGGCGAAGTACAAAGGCGGACTTATCCCTTAAGGGATCTCTTACAGCCAACCTTTGAGAGGCAGAAAGGAAACGTGATACGAAAAGTGAAGTACATACACTTCATTGACTTCTGTATGTATTTGTACTGTGGTTTGGGTCTTGAGCCGGCGCGAGCGCCTCCGGGCACGGCCGGGCGATCAAAAACAAATGAAATAGTACTTAGCTGTTTGTACTGTCGAATGTACCATCGCGAACAGGGATTGTTGAGCCACTTACCTATGCTTGTAACTTGGTCGTGTAATACTAATCCAATAGCTGACATCTAGTCGGTCACATCGGTCATTGATTACACGTCTAAATTGCGAACAGTGGCAAGTGGCTCAACAATCCCGGTTCGTGACTGTTCAAGGTATCTCAAAAATATAACATGTCATTGGTTCCCATGGTCCGTGTGGTGTCGGGTTTATAATAACGCCTCTCAATTTCTCCGTGGATGTCGTAAGAGGCTACTAAGGAAATAGGTTTTGGTATATTTTAGGCGACAGGCTAGCAACCTGTTATTGTTATACCTGCCCAATAAAAACAAAAAATGCTAGAAGTCGCCAACGTGAAATAGTCTTAGTTTTCTCTATGTAACATTTCGTGAGCTCTGCCTACCCCATTTGTGAATACACACATAGTAAAAACCTTGATAATTTCACGTATCGCAGTCACTTCTACCATATCTTTAAGTTCGAAATCAATAAGAAGGTTCAATAGTGACAGGTTGCTAGCCTATCGCCTAAAGCATACCTGAACCTATTTATCCCTAGTCGCCTCTCACATCCACTGAAGAAACGGAGAGGTGGTATTTTATACTCGCCCTTCAATAACTAAGTTTTCAGATATCAAACTTTTGGAATCTGAAAAGATGGTAAATAAAACATGAAGACGAGCGTGTTCGAGCATGTTTAATGCAAGCTGTACCGCGTCTGTTCGCGTTTGCCGACCCGCCGCCCCGACACGAGTGTTTAAAAGCGACACTCGAACATACCCGGGTTTGTTTGGTTACGTAATTCGTGGAGAGTGCGTATCTGAATCTGAGTTTAAATAAGCTTACCAATAAAACATTCATTTTCCATAAGCTTTTTTTGTCGATTGTACTTTTCGCCAACTGTACCCCATTGTCATCCACCCTAGATTATGTGCACCCGATTTCAAGTCAATCAGACCAACCGTTGAAGAGTTCCCTCCATCGGAGACAGTCCCGGCTGGGCCACCAGAAGTCCACTACCGGAATATTGTATTGTCATCCAAGTTACGTAGGTATACCAAGTTACGTAAGTATACTTTTAGCATAATTTTAGGTGTCATAAACAGACGTAAGAGCTATAATAGTGATAGTTTCCTAGCCTGTCGCCTAAAGCATACCTAAACCTATTTCCTTAGTCGCCTCTTACGACATCCACGGAAGAAAGTGTGAGGTGCCATTCTAAACCCGACCACACAGGAGAAACGGAGAGAAACTATTCCATTCCACGACGTCGCGCCGGTAGAACGTATTTAAACTGTTGAATGACCCCTTGACCACATACACCTTCTGTTCTCACCACCACCAACATTGGTTCGAAACATGACGAGCAAAGGAGACTGGGACTTTTGGGCCCAAATTGTAAAGACTTGAAATATAGTCCAAAAAAACACTCCTATTTTTCTATGTAAGATTGTAAAAAATTAGCTCGATCTGCAATCTGGATCATGAGAAAACTAAAAATAAGTAAAAATTCTAAATAGCTTATCGATTAATTTTCGATTAAACTTTCGATTGATGCTTTGGTGTTTATGATTGTTTAAAATAGCGTTTACTATTTTAAAATAGTTTTAATTCATCCCCATTTATCAATTTAATGTTAGTGATGATAACATAAGTAAAACAAACACACTAGTACAAAATAAAACAAATAAAATCGATTTCATGATTTTAATAGATTAACACACATTCTATAACGGGAGTTTTAGTCTATGTAACGCTGTCAGATGTGAAGTTTTTGAAGGTATTTCCTTTCGTATAAATCGTGGGGTAGTTTAAGATCACTTGGCTTAAGCATCGCTTATTTCATTCTGCTCTGCTTACTAATGACTTGGACTCGTTGTTTTGGATTTCTGGATTGGCCTATCGATTGTATGTTGTCATAATGGATCGCTGTGTAAATTGTGGTATAGCGACTAACAACTGTTATAAGGTTTTTATAGCAATGCCACTTAGAGTGGTCACGCCTCCAGAAGTAAAAAAAAATAGAATTTGGATTTGCGTGTTTTTTACACAAATGTTAAAGATGGACACTCAATAATTTTTGAGAAAATACTTACTTTTAATTTGACTAAAATGAAATAAAGATAGCAAGATAAAGTTCAATACTTTTAGAGAAATATTTTTTTTCATAAATTCGTGTTTTATTTTTTTCCAGCTGAATCAGTTGATTTTTTTAACAGAACTTTGCACAATTGTACAACTAGATGTGAGTAATTATAGAAAAAAAACCAGCGTCGTATTACAAAAGGGCATATTTTCTTCCCTTATCCTGCTACTACGGCCTTTATTCAATACAGATTTTCTTTTGCATAGCAAATAAAAAATTACTTATCAATAGTTACGTGAAATAGAACTAACAATCTGTGTATATTTAGAATAAACGGTGGCGCCCTAAAAATGTATCGTAATTCTTGCCATCGCATACAATGTAGGCCGAAATGGCAAAGAAAAAAATCAACAAACATGGTTATTTTTATTGACTCTGACCCTCTTCTGATTCGAACCCTATTTCTCTCATTGCTCATACCAAGTTATAATTGATATAACAAACACCTAAAAATAAAACTTCAAAAAAAGTTTAAATGTATTTCTTACATAGGATTTCATAGGATTCCAAAACTGTGCAGATCGGCTGCTAGAAATCAGTGCCCATCCAGCACTCACTATTCTAAAATTCTGCCTTTTCTTGCCAAAATTCACATATCTGCTCCGCTGTTGCCCCTTTTGGAAATATCAAAATTTGCTAATCCCAATCGACACTCTCATAAAGAAATCTTTAGAATCCATTCTCAATATACAACTCAGCGAGCAATGTTGGATCCAGGCATCCCTCCCTATCAGAGATGGTGGGCTAGGGATTCGCAAAATTTCTAGTGTTGCATTACCGGCATTTCTATCTTCTGTCCACAGCACGTCCAATCTCGTAGGAAAAATTCTGAGGGTTTGTCCTGTAAACTACGAGACGACAGGCTTGGCTGATAGTAGAAATGCTTGGCTTATGGCTTGTCCGGGTCAAAATCTGCCTATAAATCCAAATTCCCAACGGAGCTGGGACGAAGTCTTATCAAAATTGACATATTCAAAAATTTTGATTTCCAGCTCAGGCCCAGATCGCGCGAGGCTTCTGGCTGCAGGAAGGAAGGAATCTGGTGACTGGCTCCACGCCTATCCTTCGGCTAGCATCGGAACCTTCCTGGAGCCAGAAACGTTAAGGATAGCTGTTGGGCTGAGGCTGGGGGTTGCGCTGTGCTCACCACACCGCTGTCCCTGTGGTGCCATCGTCGACCAATCCGGACACCATGGACTTTCCTGCCAAAAGAGCGCAGGCCGCTTTTCACGCCACGCTGCTGTAAATGATATTATCCGCCGGTCCCTTGCCACTGCCAACGTGCCCGCTGTTTTAGAGCCAACAGGCATTGCTCGGGACGATGGCAAGAGACCGGACGGTATGTCTTTGATTCCGTGGAGGATGGGCCGGGTTGTAGTCTGGGACGCAACTTGCGTCGACACCCTGGCCCCATCGCACCTTCACGGAACCACAGTTAAAGCTGGCGCTGCGGCAGAAGCGGCCGAAACAAAAAAAAGGACAAAATATCAGGGTCTCGGTTCTTGCTATAACTTTATAGCTGTAGGAATCGAGACTCTGGGTCCATGGGGTCCCAGCGCGACGTTGTTTTTCAATGAGTTGAAAAAGCGCCTGGTCGACGCCACTGGCGACCAACGGGCTGGCAGCTACTTTTCACAAAGAATAAGCATAGCTGTTCAAAGGGGAAACGCTGCCAGCCTTTTGGGCACCATGCCACGGGGACCCTTTTTAGATTTAATTTAGCTTAGGATAAGTTTAGGATAAATTTAGTTATTTTTTATTAATAAGTATATTTCTGTAATTTTTCTTTGTAAATAATTAAAATAAATTTAATTTACATTAAATACATTTACAATTAAAGTTCACAACTTCTCAGTTTACAACACGTTATGATTATATAAGATGAAATGTAATGTTTTAAAGCTTTCGCGATTCTCACTCATACATATAAGATGAAATGCCTAGCATCAAAAAAAAATTACAACCTAAACAAACAGTCTTGCGTCCTGAACCTTTTGAAAAAAATCACTGACTGGTAAGACAATAAAAAATAAGGCGCTACGTTGGTTGTGAAGGTTATGCAAAAAAATCATTACTTTTGACAATTTATACTTTCAATTTCGTTTGTACACGCGTTGCATGCAATTGGAATAAATTGAACTGGATCACTTTTACATGTAATTCGTTCTAAATTGTACCTACCTATTTTATAACAATTAAGTGAAGAGTGAGTAATTAATGTACTTAATATTACATAATATCGTGCAATTCATCGTTAGTACCTAGTGGAAAGGTAGAATAGGTTAGGTTCATTAGGTGTTTGCAGACACCCGAATGAAAAGGAGCTGAGCCCATAAAACCAGATGGACCGGCCGTGAGTGGCTTTACTCTTTAGTAGAATACGAGTCAGTTGCCGTGAAATAGAGTTTGTATTCCAGTCGTCTATTGCTGCTATCAGAACTGATCAACTTTAATGATATCTCGATTTAACGCCATCTATCGGCAAATGACCATGCCCAAGTAAAGGTAGTCATTTCACATAACCTCACTTTTACTAAACACGTTTTATCTCTGTTCCTAGATTGCCAAAAAAGCCACAATTTTTGTTCATGATTTATGGATGCATTGCCTATTAACTGACACAAGTTTCATTTCTTTACATTTTGGGCCCAATATTGTATGAATGCCGCCCAGTCTCCTTTCCATATTAGGATGCGATATTATTTGTCCTGTGTGGTGGGTAGAATAGCACCTCCCCTTTTCTTCCCATGGGTGTCGTAAGAGTCGACTCTGGGAAAGGGTTAGTGTATTGTGGGCGATGGGCTAGCAACATGTCACCGCAATGTCACGTTTAACCATCTGGTTACCCTTAATTTGCTAAACGTGGCGCCAGATTTTTGAATTCATGTGCTCTGCCTACCCCTCATGGGAGTACAGGCATGAGAATATGTATGTATGTATGTATGTATGTATTATTTGTTTTCCATTCGGCTTTCCTATGAGCATTTCCGACAGTTGCAAATATTGTATCGGGCCTAGACAAACTTTGAGAAAAGTACTGCCTGTGAAACATACTAAGCCTTCTGAAGTCACAGCTTTTGAGAGAAAATTAATTAATACAAAGTAAATACATGAACCTTGCGAGTGTTATTTAATTGCGATATCAATTGTAAAGCGGCATTCACACACGTCACAAAGTATGTTGAAGGAAAATATAAAAAATGGCCGGAAATTGACGCTGCATATTTTGACCAGTGGTCGAGTAAACTTTTTTGAAATTTTATTCCGGAATTTTAAATGTAATTTTTTAAAAGTAAATCTGAATTATATTGCCCACTTTTGTATTCCGGCTTTTTGTCAACCGCATCACGATGTCGAACGATGGCGTATGCGTCGACTAACGAGACTTGCATACGGGACGTAAGGTATGTAAAAACAGGGCGCAATGACTTGAAAAGCGATGAAACATTTGTCTCCCACAAGGTCAATAGAAGGTCAGGTCAACACATACAAAATACAACATAATTTGAAGTAAAATGATAATGTGTAAAGTTGAGCTTGTCCTAGAGTAGTCAACTTTTGAGTGACAGTGAAAACGTAGGTGTTGAGACAAATATAGAGTGAGGCTACAATAAATATTGTGATTTATCATATAATCACAAAATATTCACAAAAAGCGACTCTTAAAAAAATGCTATCAATGAACACAATCTTTAGGTATGTTTCTACTTCATTTCGCATCCCAAAAAAATCCGCACCAAATTTTCTAGCACAAGGCACGCTAGCGTTTATCCCAAGTCTCTCGTCTCTTTCTCTAACATCAAATTAGAGTATGACATTTTTTTATCGAGAATAACACTGTATCTTCCTATCCGAGCAAGCGTGTGTGGCGCCTAACACCGTAAATAAGCTAACAAGCCTGATTTACGGCTGACGCAGGCGCCTCTTAGTGTTTTAAGCCGAGAAACGATTACGGGAATAACCTTTTAAAAGGTCATAATTTATTGGGGTTTAAGTTCAAAATGTGTAAAGTAAATGTACCAATGCTCGACGACTCAAGGCCCACGACACCCATCTGTCACCTGTCTTACTATGACATAAGGTTGCAAGTGCCATGTATATCTCTAGTGCGAAGTTGAGCCGATTGTGTAAGAAGACCCAACAGTCTATGATATTTGGTTAGTTGACTAAAAACACTATTTCGTCCGTCAGATAAGCAAGGTCCACACCAGTGCGCTTTCACGTTCACCTTACGTCTTCCTCTGACGCATGCCCGTGCAACCACAGCGCATGCGCTGAAACTAGATCCGTCCTCAAGGAAGACGTGCTGGCGGCATGCGCTGTTGCACGGGCATGCGTCAGAGGAAGACGCAAGGTGAACGCGAAAGCGCACTGTTGTGTACATAGCTATAGATTACTCCTACTTCCTTTACTTTTTCCAGCCAAAAGCGATGCGCAAACTCACCTCCACTACTAAAACACGGAGAAACCTATTAATTACATAACCTCTTGACGACCTGCGTCCTATATTTAGTACATAAAGTAAAAGTCATTTGTAACTTTATCTTTTGACATTAAGAGTCAGTTTTGAACTACACATAACTTGACGCTGGTCGTCAGGAGGAAAATTTACGCCAGTAAATTAAATTTATCCTGATCGAAACACTATTACTGACGACAGTGACGACACAAAATACACTAAAACAATTCCTACAAACGTGAAATTAACCGTCACACGCTTCACACAAAATACTGAAGTGCCAATGACGTCACAATAGTCTCTCGGTCTCCCAAACAGGAGCCAATAAAGCCAACTTCCCTACAAATGGTTCGTAAAAACGGCATCAAATCATAACTCGAGTTACGACGAAGTGATAAATTTTATGCTCTGCCTACGGTATCGTGATTTCGGGATCAATCAGCAGGTTTATTGGGAGGTTGTAAAAATTGTGTGGGGAACCTGAGCTGGGTTCAAGGAGCTCCTAGTGTCTTGTGGACCTTTTTTTAGTCATTATATCATTTTTGATTCCCTCTCCATTCCATGGATGTTGTAAGAGGCGACTTACGGCACATAAAACGCTGCCACCGGCATATTTCTTGTAGTTTTCAGACGTCGACACCGATGGCCGCCCCAAGCTACAATCGTCGCAGCACGCTTCTTGCGGCCCGCACTGGACTGCCCCTATTGAATCTGCCAATTTAAAATCTAATAATTTTAAACAAAAAAAACCGACTTCAAATTAGCAATATTTTGAAAGTATTCTGTTTACGGTATGTAAAATCTTGACTTCATCAACAAATTACCAAAAACGCCGTACATCTCCATATAAAATTTGAAGAGTTCCCTCGATTTCTCCAAGATTCCATCATCAGGTCCTGGTTTCGTGCCAATGGGACCAATTTCGAGTTATACCCTTTCGATTAAAAAAATATATTTGAAAATCGGTCCACGGGTCTCCGAGATATCGAGTAACATACACAAAAAAAAATAGGTCGAATTGAGAACCTCCTCCTTTTTTTGAAGTCGGTTAAAAATATGCTTGAAGCGGTATGGTTTTATCTACGTAGTGTTTCGAGTGCTCTGCCTACCCTATTTGGGAATACAGGCGTGATGTATGTATGTATGTATGTAATTTAAGATTTCTTGTGATGCCTTGAGATTGTTGCTTCTGTTGCATTACGAGAAATCTCACCCAAAACATGAGAAAATCGTCACACCCTCCTAACCACACCTTCTTGCCCTCTATCCAGCGGGCTAGTTGAAAGATAGATTCGGACGGTTAAGCGTCGAGAAAAACTTTCCAGTTTCGTCCCTTCATTAGCATACTGCCGCGTGCGACGGCATCAGATTGAGGACTCGGCCAAATTGAGGCGCTTGGGATTAGGGTTTAACTATAACCCTATTTTAATTCGGTTCTGCACTAGGGTAATGCACTGGGCTGAGAGGTTTTTAGTGCACTATGGCGATACTACCGTAGCTGAGAAGGTTTGAAATCGCAATGAAATTGATAAGATTGTACGAAAATAATTATAAGCTCTAATTTGTAGAACTGAAGAGTGTTTTCGTGCCGTGACATGTTTAGCAAATATTGGCATGCATTTTTTTCTATCTAAGTTAAGTATTGAAAATTTCACCACTGGTCTGCTTAACACAATTTTTCTGATTAAAATAATTAAAATTATACCTAACTAGGTTGGTTGCAATATAATAACACTATTTCTTCCGTGGGTGACGTAAAAGGTAAGTAAGGAAAATGGGTTAGGGTATAGTAGCCATTTTAGGCGACCAACTAATGACCTGTTACTATAATACCGGCCAAATAAAAACCTAAAAAATATGGTAGAAGTGGCCACGAAACGCGAAATAGTCATGGTTTTATCTATTTAGAGTTTCGTGTGCTCTGCCTATCCCATTTAGGAATACATGTGTGATGTATGTATGTATGACGTTAGTAACGGATTTTTAATCAAAAGCGTTGAACAGAATCTTTACATCCAAAAGGCCTACAGAGATTTTCCCAGTTAATTTATTCCCTTTACATTACCTGAACCCAAATTAATTTAGAATCCTTTTCAGGGGTTACCATACTGATTAACTCTAGTAGTTTCTAAGGGCGAGTTGGTTTCAAAGACGCCCACGGTATTCGGTCAAATGATTTCAATCATCCTTCTTACGTTTTACTCACAGACTTATATATCGAAATAGATGACTCGTGTGGTGCCGGGTTAGAATAGCACCTCCCCCTTTCTTCCCGTGGGTGTCGTAAGAGTCGACTCTGGGAAAGGGTTAGTGTATTGTGGGCGATGGGCTAGCAACCTGTCACTGCAATATCACGTTTAACCATCTGGTTACCCTGAAATCGCTAAACGTGGCACTGGAATTTTGAATTCATGTGCTCTGCCTACCACTCTTGGGAATACAGGTGTGAGGATATGTATGTATGTATGTATAACTCAAGTGTATGTACTTCGCGTGCCAAAAGGGAGCCAAAAGGGAGAGCAATGCTCTTCCTTTGACACGATTTCATTTAGTTTTGTACCACTTAGATTAGGTTCAACTGCCTAGAGACAGGACAACTTGAATAAGGCGGTGTCACCTTTGAATAAACACTACCTACCTCACTATATTCTACCTCTTCCATCTATGCAACCCTAAAAGTATGCTAGAAGTGGCTGCGAAGCGTGATATAGTTATAATTATAGTTTTGTCTATGTCAAGTTTTGGGTGCTCTGCCTGCCCCGTTTGGGAACATGGGCGTGATTGTATGTATGTATGTACCTTTGAATCGGTTTCACTAGGACTGTCAATTCCCATCACTAAAGCGCTCATGTGACGTTACAGTAGGTAGAGAAAAAGTGGCACGCTTGGTTTTCATACAAATGCATCTCGCGGTATCTATTTCGATATAAGTCTGTGGTTTTACTATTTGCTGAATAGAGTAAGGATCTCTATGAGAACCCGTTAAAGTTGTGAAGCTTTAGTGAGATTAATGTCACAATGACGTTTCGGATTTAGGATGAATTCGATTAAGGCGTCGCTCTAATTGAAAGCGATTACGCGATTATAGTTGCGCGTGCTAAATCTGCGATCAAACATTCACATTTAGTGGTGGTTACATACATACATACAATCATGTCTATGTTCTTAAATGGGGTAGGCAGAGCACACGTGACGTGACATAGACAGAATCAAGACTATTTCACGCATCGCAGACAGTTCTAGCATAATTCCAGGCTTAAAAACAGACCCAAGAGGTAGTGTAATAGTGACTGGTTGCCAGCCTGTCACCTAAAGCATACCTAAACCTATTTCCTTAGTCGCCTCTCATCTACATTCACGGAAGAAATGGAGAAGTGTTATTTTATTCCGACACCACACCGGCATATTGTTATTGATACACATACATCACGCCTGAGCTCTCAAATGGGGAATGCAGAACATATATAATTATTAAACACTCAACCCTTGAACATTAAACTACCGTGAGACTCATTCATCTTAAAAAATATACGGATAACTCACGTTTTAAATCGAGTTTAGCTTGACATGTATCGGGCTAATTTGTAGCCCTTCACCTAGGAGCCTCGGCGGCTGCTGCTGCCAAACGCGCACAGAACTGCATTATGAGGGCGAAACATCGAGTTGATGCTAAATCTTCGGCGTAACAAGTGCCCGAATTTATCCGTTACTCCTTTTATAAACGGCAAGCATACTGGCAACCTCTCAGCCTCTTCTGGCCGCTGACGAGCCAACACGTTCACAACACGGTTGCACTGCCTCCAGTTGTACCCATTGCTCTCCAAGACACGCTTCACGTGACCCAGTTTACAATCAACAAATCGAGGATCACAAATTTTCAAGGCGCGATTCTGGGCAAAGAAGACAAATGGCAGGGATGGTGGTGTGAATCTGCCCTAAAGTACCGATCAGTATGAGTTGGCTTACGATATGCTGCGGTTTCCAGCCTCCCACAAGGTCTACGCATAACCAAAACATCCAGAAACGGCTGATGCCCGTCACTTTCCATCTCCGCCGTGAACTTAACCTTATCGTGCACCGTGTCAAGGTAGTTAGTAAATTGTGACAAACTATCTCTTGACACAATGGCAAAAACATCATCCACGTATCACCACCAATATCTAGGAACAACAGGAGCGTTGTTTAAGGCTTTATCCTCCAACCACTCCATAAAAATATTGGCAGCGACAGGAGCTATCTGTGAACCCATGGCCACTCCATCAATTTGTAAATTTAATAATGTTCACTGCGCCAAATTAAATATCCACTTTTCAGACACAACTCGATCCCTCCATAAATATACACGGTAGGTAAATCAGTGATTCACAAAAGGTCAGATATAATTCTCGATGTCTCGTCTACCGGTACATTGGTGAAAAGAGATGAAACATCAATTCTAACATTTCTAACCATCAGTTTGTTGTCAATCAACACCCTTAGTCGAAACCCTGACTGTTTCAAGTTTTTAGCCACTTTTAGCATAATTTTAGATTGAAACATATGGAAGGGGTACTCTATAGTAACAGGTTGCTAGTTGACTAAATATGTAAAGTTTTAAACTGTCGTGATTCTCACTCATGTTTATAAGCGGGGCTCTATAAAACCGATTAAAATGTGAAATGGCTCCAAACCGTTAATGAAAATATATTTGTCAATGTAGCGTTTATTATGCTCTGCCCATCCCATTCGGATTAGGCGTGATGATTATGTGCGTATGTAAAAGTTTTTAGGGTTCCGTACCCAAAGGGTGAAAACGGAACCCTACTATTTACTACCCAAAATTCAAAAGTTTTAGAAGCCCGCGACCCAATTAAAAATTAAAAACAAATAAAATGCAGTGATTGCGGTGTGTTTTTTCGAAAAGTCTCGCGGGTCCTGCGACCCATCTCAATATGGCCCGCGACCCAAACTTGGGTCGCGACCCGAAGTTAAGAAACGATGAGCTTGACTGTTTGAAATTTTCACAGATGAAAAATAAAATAAAATAATTATTTACGCGGGGCTCCCATACAATGGTGATTTTGTTGAATTGAAATAGAGTGTGTATTTAATGGGGGCTCCATGGGAAAAAAATGTGTTTTTTTGCAGTTTTTGGTACGTATTATTCGAGCGCCCATGTGGTGCCGGGTTAGAATAGCACCTCCCCCTTTCTTCCCGTGGGTGTCGTAAGAGTCAACTCTGGGAAAGGGTTAGTGTATTGTGGGCGATGGGCTAGCAACCTGTCACCGCACTATCACGGTTAACCATCTGGTTACCCTGAATTTGCTAAACGTGGCACTGGATTTTTGAATTCATGACCAACCCCTCACGAGAATACAGGCGTGAGAATATGTATGTTTGTATGTAATCTCTCTTCGGAAAGTTCTAGGAGACGCCTTAGGACGTCCGGTGCCGCAATACACAGGTATATTCCCATTTCCAATCGAATGACCTAATTAAGGCGCTGTTTAATTGCGTTTGTTAATTTCAATTAAGCACCGCAGTAAATTAGCGAGGACCTGCAAGTTAATTACGAACTGTACGTGATTGAGTGAGCTGTGCGTTACCAAACTCACTATTACATACATACTCGTATACTCGTACATAAGTAGGTAGGTACATAACGGGTGTTTTTTTTGAGCTTTAAGTTAGCAAAACATTTTGAACTCGCGACTATTTTGTCAGCGATAGGTCATCATCATCATCATTTCAGCCTTAAGACTTCCACTGCCGAACATAGGCCTCGATCCTTTTCGACTTACATGAGTACCTGTTGGAAGCGATCTGCATCCAGCGTTTACCGGCGACCTTTATTAAGTCGTCTGTCCATCTTCTTGTAGTAGGACGTCCTACGCTGCGCTTGCTAGTCCGTGGTGTCCACTCAAGCAATTTTCGACCCCTGCTCGTCGTGTAATGTGACCTGCCCATTGCCACTTCAACTTGCTAATCCGATGGGCTACAACGGTGGGCTTAGTTCGTCTACGGATCTCCTCATTTCAGATTCGACCGCGTAGAGACACCCCGAGTAAAGCCCTCTCAATTGCTGACAAGTGATTTATGTTTAGTTTGGCGTGGCATTTAAACAAGCATAAACTGACGCCTTTCTGGTCTGTCGCTTAAAACATAGATACATACATCACGCCTGTATTTCCAAATGGAGCAGGTAGAGCACACAAAACTCTACACAAACAAAACCATGTCTATTTCACGTTTCGTGGCTACTTCCAGCGAGGGAACAGTACGTCTAGTGTGTTCATTTCGATGGTGCGATGATGTTTGCGAGTTATCGCAAAATTGTATGGAAAGCGAGACAGCGCCGCCAGCGGAACGTTTGCACAACTGCCACGGTCGACAAGTCTCCATACATTCCGCGACAAGTCGCAAACGAATTCGTTAACGACTGCATCATCGAATTGACCACACTAGACGCTCTGGAGTGAGATGTTGCTATCCTGTCGCTTAAGAGCCCGTTCCCACCATGTCAGGCGTCGGCCCGATTTATAATCGGGTGTCGTAGCGGCAGAACATTTTCTATGAAGCTGTTCACACACGCTCGACAATCGGATCCGACACAAAATGTCGGGCGTTCAGCGAGCCCGCACCCCGAGAAAAAATCGTGCCGGGCGCGCTGTTCACACCAAATCGGATGTATCGGATTAATAATCGGGCCGACGCCCGACATGGTGGCGAATGGCGACGCTATACGGCATCTAACGGATACAGTAACTAAAACGTCGCTCACTCGAGAGGAAGTTTACGTAACAGTCTAAATCATTTTTAATGATGCTTAGTGACTATTTCTTCATGGCGGCCATCTTTTTTAATAAATGACGCGTGTAATGGCGTAACGAGTGGGCGAAACTTGTTATTAATTACTTTAAGGAGCTTACTGTAGCTAACTTTCTATGTGTATTGATGCATACATACATGTAAAAAACCGGAAAAGTGCGAGTCGGACTCGCGCATGAAGGGTTGTAGCTATGTAGCCATTTAAGAATACAGTCGTAATAAATAAAAATAACATAAAAATTGTTTTATTTAAAACGATGACATTTACAAAATATAACAAAACTCCTGGTGGTCCCGCACTATAGTAGAGACTTTTAGGTAATTAAAAAAAAGGTAAACAAACGGGAGCTGTCAAAAATCAACCTGACGAAGTAAAAAATCACGTAAGGTATGTGTTGCTACACTAAATACGACACTTTCTATTTTAGTCGCATTAAATTGGGAATGTAATTGACTTTGTCGGGTTGACTTTTGACAGCTCCCGTTTGTTTACTTTTTTTTAATGACCTCAAAGTCTCTACTATAGGCTAAGCTTGCCACTTGTCACTTCGGAGCAAACAGAGTGGTTATTATATTACAATCATATACATAGTGTGTACCTATGTATGTACCTATAAATGAGACGGTTGAGTAGCTCGAATAATCACCGCCCTTTGGCGATCGTTTCTACCTTAACTGTTATTCTGACAGAATTAACCGCGGGAAGTAAAGGTCCGTTTCGACCCTGACCTAAGTCCTTAAGGATTTCGAGGGTCGAAGGGGCGTTACGGCTAGGGTTGTCACCTGTACTCTATTACACCGACATCGTGGGAACGAGTTACACCTGACGTTGATAGTTGAGTTAGTTAGTCACTACTATACCTCATCCATCTTTTTTAAAAACCTAAACTTATGCTAGAAGGGGCTACGAAGCGTGAAACAGTATTTTTTTGTCTGTGTTGAGTTTCGTGTGCTCTGCCTACCCCATTTGGGAACACAGGCGTGATTGTATGTATGTTGTATGAGTTATACGACATACTTCAACTGTCGATTCAACTACCTAATTGTAGTAAAAAAGTGGTATAGCACCGTCGTACAACGCTTACTTTTAACCTACTTAAAAAAAGGAGATTCTCAACTTTTCTTTATTATTATTATTTTTTTATACAGAATGGCCGGAAATTGACCCTAAATATTTTAACCAGTGGTTGGATATACGCGTCTGAAAACTCCTGTAAAATATATCCTGAAAATTTTCATTATTGACCTTGTGGGAGACAAATGTTTCATCGCTTTTCAGGTCAGCACTGCGTTATACCTACTCACTTTACGTCCCGTACGCAACACCCGTTACTATCTGACACTGTCCCCTTAGCACGACAGGGCGCGAGTAGAGATACGCGCGACATAGACTATACCTGTCTCTGTCTAACCAAAGACGTCAGAAAGAGACAGGTAGACTATACCGCGCGCGACGCGACTAGAGCGTGTTGCCGTGCTAAGCGTATAATCCATCTCGCCCAAGACTTGACACACTGATTGTGCTAGACGTTGATATAATTTATAGTTTTGTCTACATAGCGATTCGTGTGCTTTACCTATGTATACATGTTTTGAAGAAAACACTTTTTTTTTTCCCGTGTGGTGCCGGGTTAGAATAGCACCTCCCCCTTTCGTCCCGTGGGTGCCGTAAGAGTCGGCTCTGGGAAAGGGTTAGTGTATTGTGGGCGATGGGCTAGCAACCTGTCACTGCAGTATCACGTTTGATCATCTGGTTGCTCTGAAATCGCTAAACGTGGCACTGGATTTTTGAATTCATGTGCTCTGCCTACCCCTCTCGGGAATACAGGCGTGAGGATATGTATGTATGTATGTACTATTTTACCTTATAAAAGGTGGCAACCCTATTTATGGCGATCTTATCGGGGGTCGTTGACCCCTTCATGTTCACACTCGCTGAGTTAGGTGGGAACCTAATGAGACTAAAGCTTTTCTATCTTTTTGGGTTTTTAGAAAAACAAACAATCAGATGGTTTACGTACATATGGCTATATTCTCAAATGGGGTTGGCTGGGCCAACGAAACGTTACATAGAAAAAGACGTGACTATTTCACGTTTCGTGGCCACTTCTAGTAAGGGGTTGTAGTGAGAGCTAGGATGCTAGCCTGACGCCCTGACGCCTAAAATATACCTTTACCTAATTCCTTAGTCGCGACTTACGACATCCATGGAAGAAATGGAAAGATGTTATTCTAAACCCGACACCACCAAGCTTTTGTTACATACCTACATACATACACACAATCACGCCTGTGTTCCCAAATGGGGTAGGCACACGAAATGTGACATAGACAAAACCATGATTATGACTATATCACACTTTGCAGCCACTTCTAGCAAAGTTTTTGCCTGGTTTTTGTTCGCACAAAATATTTGACTGCCAGCTAAATAAAATACAGGCGTGATGTATGTACCTATAAATAAATAAATAAATATCATTGGACAATATTTACACCAGCCACCTAGTCCCGAAGTAGGCAATTTAATGCCTGTGTTATGGGTACTAGACAACGGATAAACTTACTTACATATAGATATAGATAAACATCCAAGACTCGAAAGCAAACATTCGTATTCATCATACAAGCATCTGCCCCGACCGGGGATTGAACTCGGGACCTTAAGCTTCACAGTCAGGTTCTCTAACCGCTGGGCTATGACCTATGTAGGTATGTAAATATTTTTTGCGAACAAACAATCCACATTTTACAATTCATGTTAATGTTTATCCGTAAATCCGTATCAAAAGAATAGGTACATGTAAAAAAAAAACATTTATGTCACAGTACAAAGACTCTACATCTCACAGTACATTACAAACATAACAATACATGCTAACACCACAAATAAAAAGCATTAAAAACATAAAAAATCAAACAATAAAAAACCTAAGAAAATAAAGTTTTCAGCGCGCACGCATTAAATGCTTATAAAAAGAATTCGTTCTTATTCTCCATTGTATCAGAACGTCTAGTGTATTCAAAACGATCATGCAGTCGATAATGATTTCGTTTGCGAGTTATTGCAAAGTCATAATTATGGAAATTGAGACAGCGCCGCCAGTGGAACGTTTGCACAACTGCCGCAGTCGACACGTCTCCATACAGCATTAATTCGCAAACGAAATCGTTACCGGATTCACGATCGTTTTGAACACACTAAACGTACAGGTTCCATGCAATTTCGAAATCGTTATTGAATCCATGATCGTTTTGAACACACCAGACGTTCAGCTACCTGAAATTAGCTTTACGATGCGCCGGAGTGGGCATTTCGTGTTATGCTTTAAATAAAGTACTTACGAATGCTGCCACGATTAACAACACTGCGAGATTTTATAAAATCAATATACATTGCGCGGACTGATAACTAACAAAAATTAATAATTACATACATACATACAATCACGCTTATGTTTCTATATGGGGTAGGCAGAGCACACAAAACGTGACAGTCTAAGCATGACTAATTCACGCTTCGCAGCCACTTCTAGCATAATTTTAGATTTGAAAACAGATGGAAGAGGTAGTATAATAGTGACAGGTCGCTAGCCTGTTGCCTAAAGCATACCTAAACCTATTTCCTTACTCACTCCTGTCACTAAAATTGTATTTTTGTATTTTTTGTAATTTTCAGGAAATATTTTACAGGGGCTTTCGCGTTACTGATTAAAAAATTGAGGTTAATGTACCAATGCTCGACGCCTCAACGCCCAGTAGATGACACCCGTCTGTCATCTGTCTTACTATGACATAAGGTTGCAAGTGCCAGGTATTGGGTCAGTGTCGAGCACAGGGACGTTTACCTTACAGGTGGTCAATTTCCAGACAATGTATAACATATACTGTATGTAAGAAGTGAAATCGCCGTACCACGAGTATCTCTAGCGTCAACCGCGCAATGGATACATACGCTGCTTAATATCCGTGGTGTGCTAATATTATCATATCTGTAAGCGAAAAATAATGATTCAACGATGACGGCTGTTTTAATGTCAGCGTATGTTGAGGAAAAAGAGTGTATGCTTTAAGTGGGAAGTTGAAATTAAACGATGGATCAGGTATCATAAAAATATATGATGATTGATGACAACGGAGTTTAGAACTTACAAGGAGAAACTTAAGTCGTGAATAAATCTATGTGTTCCTTGTTTTTTAGTTTAACTTTAGTTAAATGAAAGTAATAACTGCCAAAAATGTGAACATTGTTTGTTAATCAGATAATAATAAAAGTTTTTCTAATTTACAGAGTTTCATGGTCACACTTACTGCTACGTTAAACGTTCGTCATAGACCCCTAGCTAACTTTTTTTAACTATACCTACCTAAACTTATGCAAGTCGACTTTGGTATCAAAATAATGTACTCTAAATCAAAATCAAACAAAACACTACCGTAAAGCGTGTCACACACTAAGCAGATACGACAAGATATCTGTTACTGAACATGATATCTGTTAGTATCGCTCCCTATAGAATTCAATGAGCTAACACACACAGCGCAGATTTATCGTCAAGTATCTGTTGGCACCGACATATGGTAAAATGGCATTTATATGCAGATAAAATATTATCGTATATGCGTAGTCTGTGACGAGCTTTATGAAATTCCAAAACTAAACGTGCAAAGTTGTCGCACGTATTTTGTTTTCACCCTGATTGCCTCCATTCGGATGTTTAATTCAATCCCCGCTATCCGGTGCACGTGTCCTGAATAATAATGGGAAGGTCAAGTTCGGAGAAAGGATTTTCAAACGGTGGACAATTTTTGTTTTTTTACTCTTCTTGGTAATTTATTTTAGTGTCTTCCTTGTTTCTTCTGTTTATGATGATAAAAACCTAGACTGGCTGGTCTATTGTAGTAATGTATATACCTATTGAAGTCCAGAAGGTGTCGGGTTTAGAATAACACTTCTCAATTTCTTCCATGGATGTCGTAAGAGGCGACTAACGAATAGAGGTTTAGGTATGCTTTAGGCGAAAGGCTGGCAACCTGTTGCTGCTATGATTCCTCTTCCATTTGTTCTCAAACCTAAAATTATGTTACAAGTGGCTGCGTTTTGTCTATGTCACGTTTCGGGTGTTCTGCCTTCTCCATTTGGGAACATAGGCGTCTTTGTATGTATGTATGTGAAACATATACAGATAATAGACGGACAGACACTTCTCTTTTTACAATAAGGGGTTAAACCAAGCAGAAAGCGAAAAAATAGACATTTTTGCACGTGACTGTTGGTACATTGTCAGGTATATTTTTGGGAAATCGGTTGAAAAGGAAATCTACAAGGGTCAAACAGTTCACACGATGTTTGTATAAAACATCCAGGGGTCGTCAACTGAAAAGCTTAAACGTTTTCGAGTAAAGTTTTCTTATTTTACAGGATTTTATCGAACGATAATTTTCTCCATGGCATGTGAAGTGAATATGTTTAAGTCTAGTAACTCATAATAAGTATTGACTAGTTTTGGAAGAATAATTATGTAAGTAGGTAAATTTTCCTAGATGTGTCGTTTCTTTCGTTTTGCTGTGTGGTGTGAGAGGTTTAGAATAGCACCTCTCCATTTCTTCTGCGGATGTTGTAAAAGGTGATTAAGGTGAATTAAAGTATATTTTAAGCGACTATATATATATATATTTTAAGTATATTTTCGTCAGTGCTATATCTACCTTTTAACTTAAAAAAATGCTTGAAGCGGGTACAAAACGTGGTTTGGTCTATGTAGTTATGGATGTGTATGCTCTGCGTACCCCATTTAGAAATATAGATAATCATGTATGGTTGTATGTCTGTGTCTGTATTTAATTTGAGATCAAGTTGACCACACAATTTTAATTCAAGATTTTGCCTGCGTCCAATCTGAAAGCGACAAAAAAGTTAATACCTATAATTTGCCCCAAAGGTTCCCAACCGCTGGAATGCCCTGATTGAGCCAATGGAGGACGGAGGCGTTTTGGCAAATTGCACTTTACCAAATTGCGATGGTGCCAGCTCCGAGTGTGCTAATACGCCGGAGGTGACCTCTTGTGTAAATGAGGCTTGTATAGTATTACGTGAATGGTCTGATTTTCAGTGTGTCGGGCGGGTTAGAATAACATACATACATACATCACGCCTGTATTCCTCAACGAGGCAGGCAGAGCATAGCTAACGTTACACAATCAAACACACACACACACACATCCTCACGGCCGTATTCCCAAGAGGGGCAGGCAGAGCACATGAATTCGAAAATCCAGTGCCACGTTTAGCAATTTCTGGGTAATCAGATAGCAAAACGTGATATTGCAGTGACAGGTTGCTAGCCCATCGCCTACAATACACTAACCCTTTCCCAGAGTCGCCTCTTGCGACACCCACGGGAAGAAAGGGGGAGAACACAATCAAAACCATGACTATTTTTAGGTTTTTAGTTAATAGGTACATACAATTATGATAGTATGCTAGTCTGTCTCCTAACCAGCTCCGGATCTAGGGGGGGGGGGCAACCGGGGCACCTGCCCCGGGCGGCAGTTTCAGGGGGCGCCAAAAAGCCACCTATTTATTATACATTAGTATTAATCAAGCGCTCACGAGAGGGGGCGCTATATCAAGTTCTTGCCCCGGTTCGAAAAAATCGTAGATCCGGGGCTGCTCCTAACGCATACCTAAACCTGTTTACCCTTAGTCGCCTCTTACGACATCCACGGAAGAAATGGAGAGGTTTTATACGAAGCCCGATACTATATGGTACGGTTAGAATGAAACCTCTCAGTATCTTCCGCGCTCATCACAAGAGGTGACTAAGGAAATAGCTTGAATTATGCTTCAGGCTAGCAGTCTGTCATTATTATGGAGGACTATCAGTTTTTATATCTAAAACTATGCTAGAAGTGTCTATGAAGTGTGAAATAGTCACTTTTTGTGTGCTCTGCCTACCTGATTTGGGAACACAAGCGTGATAGTATGTTATTGTTATGCTGGTTCGTTTTTTTGCATTTTTGACCGCCATCTTAACTCTAAAAATTCTTCACATGAACGCATGAAATTTAGCCCTTAGGTATTTTGAGACTTGTGAAATGCATCCTCATGGACGCCTTAAGACGGCAAACTCCTTTCTTTTCTGCCTCATCTTGCCGACCGTTTATCTAAATGTTCATCCTCGATAAATATGTCTCCACACCAATAAATAGTCTATTGAACTCCAGGAATAAGGCGTGACGGTTATGTATGTATGTATGTATGTATGTATGAACTCCAGACAAAACGCTAAACTCTGTGAGCACTTATCAATCCGCAACACAACATTTACTATATGTTGGATGGCTCCCGCGAGATTAATAAAACGACGTCTTTCAACGTCCATCAAACTTGTACAATTTTCGATACGCTAGCTTTTGCCTGCGACTTCGTCCGTGCTTAAATGTTGAATAAAATGCAACTAGAAATCTATTTTATATTGACTTCGCGTCCTCTTTTATCCCTTTACATACACATACATACATATTCTCACGCCTGTATTCCCAAGAGGGGTAGGCAGACAGAGCACATGAATTCAAAAATCCAGTGCCACGTTTATCAAATTCAGAGTAACCAGATGGTTAAACGTGATATCGCAGTGACAGGTTGCTAGCCCATCGCCCACAATACACTAATCCTTTCCCAGAGTCGACTCTTACGACACCCACGGAAGAATGATGAGGTGGTATTCTAAACCCGACACCACACAGAAATTGTATGTATAACTGTGTTTTAAGGTCGCATGCACACAAAATTCGCACAATATTCAATATTATTTATTTGAGTTCTAGAGACGGAAATGAGAAGAAATAACCGATGTTTACTCGAGTGCGAAAATATAATCTCTAAGCAACCAAAGGAAATCGAAGTAAGTGATGTATTCCTACAATCGAAGGTAAAATGGTACTACGTACCATCGCGAACAGGGATTGTTGCGCCACTTACCTATGTTTGTAACTTGGTCGTGTAATACTAATCCAATAGCTGACATCTAGTCTGTCACATCGGTCATTGATTACACGTCTAATTTGCGAACAGTGGCAAGTGGCTCAACAATCCCTGTTCGTGACTGTACGTTCACTGTGTTGTTATTTAAAATATCTGATGTCACAAGCATTTTTTTTAATTTCGCATGTTCCCATGTTTGTATACTTGTGTAAGCTCTGTGTGTTGTCGGATTAGAATATCATCTCTCCCTTTCTTCCGAGGATGTCGTAAGGCGTCTAAAGGTGTATTTTAGGTGACAGGCTAGCAACATATCACTATAGTAACTATGCAAACTATGCAAAAAAAAAAAAAAAAAGTGATGGATCTCCTAAAATAGTGACAGGTTGCTAGCTTGTCGTCTAAAGCATAGCTAAACCGTCCTTATAGTCACCTCTTACGATATCCACGGAAGAAATAGAGAAGTGTCATTCTAAGCCTGATACGAAATTTCAATTTATTCTTGCTTTATTTTTATATTACCTACATTTTGTTTGCTTATTATCTTTATGTCTTAAAATACGGCCTTAGAAGTTACCTGGAGCTACTTAATCCTTTTGCTAACCAGTTCTATCCAGTTCAGACCGCCTAGATCCGGTTGATTAAATTAGGTAAGAAGCTACCTAGCCGTCTTGCGAGCTACACAGTAATTACGGGGTTTACTCACTAATTATATTCTACACAAAGTCTATCTACAATAGGTACCATCGCGAACAGGGATTGTTGAGCCACTTACCTATGTTTGTAATTTGGTCGTGTAATACTAATCCAATAGCTGACATCTAGTCGGTCACATCGGTCATTGATTACACGTCTAAATTTTAAACAGTGGCAAGTGGCTCAACAATCCCAGTTCGTGACTGTATTAAAGTGAAACTAAAATTTTGTTTTAATAAGTGCGTTGTAAGGGCTCTTATACATGCATACATACATCATGCCTGTATTCTGAAACGGGGTAGGCAGAGCATACGAATCGCTGCATAGACAAAACCATGACGTTTCACGGCTATTTCTAGCATATTTGAGGTTTTATTTTGGAATACAGGCGTAATGTAACGTAACTTAGATAGTGAACTATCGAATAACATTTATGCCCGTATCGCCTGCAAAATGTTCCCTGGCGTCCCCTGAATATTTTATTGAACTCAGTTCATTATGATTTATGGCGCTTCTGCCCCACTTTCCCCTTTCATGGGGAAAATATTGGCAAAAATTACCCTAGTTTCTGCGATTCCCCTTACTTTTCGCAATTCAATTTGCTTACCTATTGAAGGGGATGATGGGGTCTTTTCTGCTGTCCGAGAGATGGTCATGTTTTTATGGCACGTTTGAATGTCTTTATCACTCAAAGCAATATTTACAAAACTTTTTATGTGTTTTTATGTGCCGCGTCGTGTAGAATAAGACCTCTCCATTACTTCCGTGAGTATCGGTCGATTTTAACCGTTCATTTTGTATCGGGGGTTTAAAATTAGTTAAGTATTAAGTGACGGTTACATACTTAATACCGTACGAGTGTAAATTTATCAAATAAGCTTGAAAAGGCGAACTTCATAAAGAATCACGAATATTCTAATGCCAAATTATGTACAGTCCCATACATACATAACTTAACCTACATTCATTTAATAATTTTGTAAACAAAGTTAGCATTTGTACGAACACAAACAATCCCACATCGGTGCCCCAGCGCCCCACGCGTGTTTTAATTTCAAATTATTGGCTTTTTTTCTATCACCTATTTAATAAAGTAAGTAATACAGGTTTCCTATGTCGGTCCTTATTACGTCTTAAAAACTATAAACATTATAGTAGGCATGTTAAGATATGGATGTGTAAATAAAGGATATTACGCGATGCGACAGCGCGCTTTTTAAAAACAAAAGGCGGATGCCGTATCCCGAGTGTTTTTCTTCAAAAACATCAATTTGCAGCACTCTCCCTATTCGCAGAACAATAAAATAGCCCAGAGCTGTAAATCGGGCACGTGTGCCGGTAATAAATTCGTCAAATCAACGCCCGAGTAGAACGCGTGTGAGACACAGTGGGGTGGCCACAGTTTGACTACTTTACGGGAGAGTCCTAGGAAAAATCTTTTGCTCTTTTGCAAAATCTGCCACAGATAGGCTTACGTGTGTACGTAACGCCACAAGACTTTATTTATGTATTTTTTCGGTTTTTTTTGCACTTTTACAGTTTACGTTTTAGAAACAGGTCAGGTCAAGAATGTTCGAAACTGACGAGCATGTATGAAGAGGTTAATGAATGTGGATGAAGCAAGGAGGTATAACAGGATCGTAGCATGTGGAACAAAGTAGTATCTGCCTACTCCTTTGGAAAAAAGGCGTGACGGTATGTATTAAAGTAAGGATTAAACGCTGTGCATGTAATAGTAAAACATGAATGGATTCTGTGAACACGAGTAGACCTATAATATAGTGTTACTAGCTTCTGCCCGCGGCTTCGCACGCGTTAAATTCGGGCTAACACAGAAGAGATTTCGGAATTATTATTAGGAAGCGCCCGCCAGAATAGCCAGCAGACATTAGATTTTTCCTACTTTCTCGACACATCATATATCGTCATATTTTGGAAAATTCAAACAAAATCTTTATAAATTGTAGCCTATGTGCTATTCTGATGTATAAGCTACATTACTGTAAAGTTTCATGAAAATCCATTCAGTAGTTTTTGCGTGAAGGAGTAACAAACATCCATCCATCCATCCTTACATCCATCCATCCATACTCACAAACTTTCACGTTTATAATATTAGTAAGATTTACCCAAGAAAGAAGAGCAAGGAAGTAAAATTGGTCTAAATAAACTCCACAGCATGACTATACTGCATGTGGAACAGTTGTGTTTCACTGCTTGAATGATGAGCTCGTAGAGACGTCAACAACGCGTGATTTATTTCTGTTCTTATTGTATAAAGAAGAAGATGCTGTTAGGTTATAAAACCAACGTTATATCGTACGAGCAAATGATTTATTTTTATTTTGAGCCAGTGCAATATCTAAATCAAGACGAGCAACCGTGTCAGCAGTAAAACTATATCTAATAGATAACATTTAAGTGGCTTGAACTGGACTCACTAACAACAACTTACAAGAATAGCACTCAAAGTTCGAAGTCTCGTCGAACTTACTTAAGAAACTATAGTTATCGTAGAAGCGCGGAAATCTGTTGCTGTATAACCTATGCACTTGTGGGATTGTCCGCAGTGGACTACGAGTATTGTCACCCTATTATCATGTCGGTGAGAATATTCTACTACGGATTGGAGTAAATCTATCACCATCGCGGAAAAAGTTTTTGCTATGATGTTCCGCATGACGTTCCTTGCAACATTATTTACTGTTATTTGAACTAGATCAGGGATTATTATGTGGTGTCGGGATAGAATAACACCTGTCCATTTCTTCCGTTGATGTCGTACGAGGCGCCTAAGCAAATAGGTTAAAATATATTTTAGGAGACAGGCTAGCAACCTGTCACTATTATACGTGCCAACCCAAAACCTAAAAATTACTACCACTATTTCACACTTCGTGGCCACTTCTGGCATAAGTATTTTTTAATAATTTTTAGGTTACGTTGGCAGGTGTAATAAATATACCTTAGGACATACACAAAAGAAATGGAGAGGTGTTATTCTATCCCGACACCTCACAAGAAAAACTAAAAGTAAACTTGTGCAAATTCAAGTTTCTTTACTTGCCTTGATACTGATATTACATAGAAAAACACTGTTCTCATGAAAAGAAAATAAAAACATTTTATCGCAAAAATATGAGTCGAAAAGTAACATAAATTGTGTACAGGAAAAAGCGCCTAAGAACATAATAATGTTTATTCGAGCACCCTGTTATTTGCTTCTCACAAATTTTAATATTACACGTTTTGGGGAATATAAAGTTAAAATGTTTCTGTTCTCGGAACTGAGGTTTAGGTAGGTCGTGAAGGAATGTATTTTGATCACTACGTTATTATTACAACTCGCCTATATTCCCGAATAGGATAGGTAGATCACACGAAGCATGACATAGAACTTAATTCTTTAAAACCCTATAATCAACGAGAACGAGAAGAGTCGTGGGCAAAAGCTAGTTGCCCACAAAACACTAAAACGACGAATCGAAAAGATATTAAGTTGATTCCTAATAAATAAACCCGTTACCCGTGTGGTGTCGGGTCTAGAATAGCACCTCTCCATTTCTTCCGTGGGTGTCGTAGGAGGCGACTAAGGAAATGGGTTTAGGTATTCTTTAGGCGACAGGCTACCAACCTGTCACTATTATACTACCTCTTCCATCTGTTTTCAAACATTAAATGATGCTAGAACATAGTCAAAATCAAGGTTATGTCTATTTCACGTTTTGTGTGCGCTGCCTACCCTATTTGGGAACATAGGCGTGATGATTATGTATGTATGTATTATTACAACTTCCCTATATTTCCAAATAGGATAGGCAGATCACACGAAACATGAGCAAAACCCACTTTAGAATTAAATTTTAAGTTAATGTTGCTTTTTCCGTAGGTAGCTTTTTGTTAATATTTTGTGATTGTATACCATATTTCACCATGTGTATTGGCCTCTCGTTTTGTTGATCTCAGATTTCTTTTTTTTGTACTTTATCATTTTTATTTGCATTTTTTTGTATTTCGTGTTTTGTACCATCGAACCAATTGATTACTGACCCACCATAGAGCCTATTCACAGTGAACGTCATAGTGACATTGCATTGATTGACAAAGGAAATGTTTATGACGTTTACTGTAATAACGTTCTGCGGTGGGTCAGGAATCAGTTGGTTCGATAGTACCTACAATAAAGTGTTTACTTACTTGCTAGCCTATTTGGACCGTTATTTTAGTGTTTTAGTGTCTAAAATTAGTCCCAGACAAGAAACTACACCAAATCAACCTCTCACTGTCACCAAAGTCATAAAATCCGCCATTACGAATTAACAGCGCCTAATAAAAAAGCGCCGACTGCCTCCGACCTCTTTTGGACTCAGTTCTCCATAGAAAACCAAGACCTTGGCAAACAGCACTCCAAAATGGTTCAGTAACGTTAAGAGCTGGTGATAATGAGTATTTTTCGATTAAAATTTGCCAATTAGACCGAGTTTTAATTAAACGGTCTGCATTATAATTTATAATGACGATTGAACTGATTATTGTTTTGTATTGAAGAAATAACTTTTGGAATGTGTTTTTAAAGTTGAATGCAGCATTTCCCCCTTTAAAATCGGGTTTTTAAGTTC
This sequence comes from Adoxophyes honmai, assembly GCA_005406045.1. Taxonomy (NCBI): domain Eukaryota; kingdom Metazoa; phylum Arthropoda; class Insecta; order Lepidoptera; family Tortricidae; genus Adoxophyes; species Adoxophyes honmai. The sequence goes on from BHDV01015977.1 coordinate 52,973, forward strand.
GAATAAGAATGGGCGGACGTATAATATTTTTTATCCTTATTTGAATCTTTATTTGATACTGAAAAAGAAAAAATATTTTGGGAAAACGATCTAACCAGACCGCACATGTGCACACGCGGCATCTGAAGAAAGTTCGAATACCTCATATACCAAATTCAAAATTCAAACTTCAAAATTTTATTTTTTCAAATAGGCACCTCAGATCACTTTTGTGTTCCGACATTATCGAGTCTACCAGGTCTTCCGAAAGACCATCATAAGCTATGTCCACACCAGTGCGCTTTCACGTTCACCTTGCGTCTTCGTCTGACGCATGCCCGTGCAACCACAACGCATGCGCTGAAACTAGATCCGTACTCAATTTAGACGCGCTGGCGGCATGCGCTGTTGTTAGTGGTTGCACGGGCATTGGTCAGAGGAAGACGCAAGGTGAACGCGAAAGCGCACTGGTACATAGCTATTGCCATGCCAAATGCGCCGCAAGAAACGCTCTGAGAGGTGGCAAAGAATATTATATTAAGCTGTGGTCTCAAATAAATTCGACCTTGACATTTGTTAACTGTAAAAGTTTAGCTGTAATTGTGGATTTGATGTTAAAGTCATGACACCATAACATTAAAGGGATAGCAGAACTGCAGAAATACTAAACAAGCTCAATATAACGTATTTATTGAGGGTTGAGAAACAAAAGCAATTGTCACTGAATTTCTGTAAGCGTTTGTCCCACGGACATGATAAAAAGAGACTCAGCAATCACGTCGAATTGTCATCGGGGTATTTAAGACTTTTAAACGAAGAGTTTTTTTAATAATATTTCAAGAGTGGTTAGTAATGCTAAATAACCAGACGAAGAATTTATTTTTACGTAGACAAATCAAAAATAAAATAGTTTTTTTTAATGCTTACCAATATTTTAATACCAATTTCATTTCATTTATTAGAAGATATGAAATTAAAAATTATATCTTTGACAAAAAAATAGTATCTATTCTAATACTAATACTAATGCTACATTGACAACTCTCGCAGAATAGATACTTCTGCGAGAGTTGTCGATGCAGCATTGTACATTTTCAGTTAAGGGTTCATCCCTAAACTTCAAGCGATTCTGGTAGAGGTCTGTGTACACAACCTGTTGTGTGTCTGCCTGTTATGACATCACATACAATTTATAGTACATAAAGCTCGCACATCGCTTTTCATTCCTCTATTGGTTGCCAAGTTTGAAGCCAGGGAATGTTCCGAAGTCACAACAGGTTCAGCTAGGGTTAGCGCGAAGGTGAACTGATGATGACTATAGACTATATAAAAGGCATGTAAAAGTATTCTTAGCAGCCTATTTACATTATTAGCCTATTCTTTAGGCGACAGGCTATACTACCTATAACTCTGTTTTTAAAACCCTAATCATGGTTTTGTGTATATCACGTTTTGCGTGGTCTTTCTTGAGAACATAGGCCTGATCGTATTTACGTATATGTATGTAAGTTTAGAATTTTGATAGTGCCAATGCCTTGTCTCTTCGTACAGTAGATCTCTGGCATCTTCATACAAATGTTGACATTTAAGGCAGGCTTACTGACTTCGGGGACCTATTCTGAGGATCGCCAAGTTTTATTCGCACTAAGAGGGCCCTCGGCGGCCATTTTGTAATCTCATTGCGTTTTTAGTGAAAGCTCGGGGAAAATTAATTGCAAGCAACGTTTATGGAATATTGATGTCGTAAAAAAAAGGTAGAGAAAAAATATTGATACATATTCTGCCCGTATTCTGAATGGATAATGGTAGTCAGAACACTTAAACACTACAGTTATATAGACTAAACCAAAACTAAACCATGGCTATTTTATGTTTCGTAGTCCGCAAAATCATGTTGAAAGCGGCCCTTTTTTTCGCACTGTTTGGCGCATAATTATTTTTTTAAACGCCTAGCATTAAGTTATTGTTTGCGGTTTGTATTTTAAATTAGATCAACAAAAATGCTGTCTTTATTTTCTTTTTTCTTCCAAGTTAATTTTAAACCAAGTCTCCAACGCTTCGCGTCTTTCCTTTATACTAAACTTGGAACAATTTACTAACAGTCAGAGGCCCATGATAGCTATACAGGCGACTTAACAGTCATCAAGATTTGTGGGAAGGTTAGTAGCGGTTATTTCGACGACCACGGCGGTCATTCGCGGCACCGTCGTTGTGGACTTGATACGGCTTTAATGGTGTAGTCAAATTCTGGTAAGCAATCTTCTATTTCCCGTGTGGTATCCGTTTATACCTAATACCTAGGCTATCCATTTTGCCCGCGGGTGTAGTAAAAGTGATTAGGGAAGTTGGTTCTGTCTGGTACGCGTTGCCTTCTTTCCGGGTTAGGTGTCACCGTGGATTCCAAAGAGCCTCTCTCACCTCTATCTCATCTGATTTGTAAGTTTCCCGGAACTTAGCAGGTTACGTAGCCATGTTGTAGGTGAAAAATAAACCACTTTGTCAGTCGGTTAAAATCTAATTTAATTTACAAAATATACGCCTTATATACTATGTGTTTAATATAATAATTAAGACTAGGACTACTCCGTCATGCGTGCTTGTATCAAATCAACCCATCAGCACGTGAAATAAATGCTGAGAATGTGGCTTCCGCCATAGTAAGTGTAGCTGAGTCTGACGATATAGCTCACTCTGGCGTGGAAAGTTTGTCAGAAACAGTCCCGAATCGTCTTTTGCCATAAGTGGCTAAACGTGGGATTGTCATCAAGTGGTCTGTGTAATGTTTTATGTGCTCCACTTAAGGGCACAGGCGTGTTATTTATGTATGTACAATAGAACCAATTTAAAGTAAATGTATAGCGATAATGCATTGCTCGACAAAGGAAATCTTCAATACGTTTATGGTGACGTTTTGCAGTGGTTCAACAATTAGTTCGACTGTACGTATATGAAGATGTCATACCGGATTATACTGTGACCGGGACATTCCGTGTCCCTCCGGGTAATTATAGAAGTTGGGGCAAAAGTAATTAGGAAGATGTGTAATCAAAACTATTGTTTTGGCAACTAATAGGGGCAGTGTTGACTATTATGTGGGCAGTACCATAACCGCGAGTTTATGGTGACCGTACTCGCTAGTGACGGGTCAAACGTATATGGAAACTTGATCTACTCATGTTTTTATGTCGAGATTAGCTCGACACTCTATTCCGCGAAAAGTGCGTGAGGCCTAAAACTACCGCGCGACTCACTCAAAATAGCGAAATAAATCGGAACTACTCACATTTTTATATCAACACTAGCTGTGCCTGCGACTCCGTCCGCGTGGAATAGTGACTATTTTCCCCCGTTTTCTCCACATTTTCCAATATTTCTTCGCTCCTATTTTGAGTCGTAGCGTGATGTTATATAGCCCAAAGCCTTCCTCAATATATGGTCTATCCAACACAAAAATATTTTTCCATTCGAACCAGTAGTTCCTGAGATTAGCGTGTTCAAACAAACAAACAAACAAACAAACAAACAAACAAACAAACAAACAAACAAACTCTTCAGATTTATAATATTATAGTATAGATTAGTTCGGCATGCATCGGGTCAATTCGTAACCCATCATCCGGAGCTACGCGACGCGGCGGCGCATTGTGCTAAATGTGGTCTCGAAACCTGAAATAGTAATGCATTTGTAAATGTCATGTTTCACTTACTCTGCCTACCCTAGTTTGAAACACAGCCGTGGATTGTATGTACTAATGTACGAATGTAGGAATATCATCAATCAACTTATTTTTAACCCCCGACGCAAAAACGACGGGGTGTTGTAAGTTTGACATGTCTGTGTGTGTGTGTGTGTGTGTGTGTGTGTGTGTGTGTGTGTAAATGTGTATGTATCTGTCTGTGGCATCGTAGCTCCCAAACGGATGAACCGATTTTGATGCGGTTTTTTGTGTTCGAAAGCTACGAGGGCTGTTCCGAAAATAGTTAGTCAATGGCGTACTATTAAATGTATTCATTTTATTTTAATGCAGCTTAAAGGCAAATTTCATTACAAACTTTTTCATGTAAATATCACTGGCCAGTGACATTCAGTTGTTTTTTTATGAGATCAGAAAAAAAACATGTCTATCACTTTTTGTTCGCGACAATAGAGCTATCGCGGGAAGTGTTTCGTGCTATGATATATTATGATTATAAGCGAAGGCTAACTTACAAGGATTCTCATGAAAATTTAACTAGTGTTTTTGGGGTATTATCTCAATTCCTTGCCATAGTCAGTTACTGATTCCGTGAATTTAAGCGTGGGCGGAGTGACGTCAAAGATGAGCCTAGACCGGGGCGACAGCCAACAGCAGTCACTCCAGAAATCGTTGTCAAGGTGGAGTGGCTAATCACGGAATCTCGAAACATTACCCACCGAGAGATTCAGATTGATCTAATGATTGGATCCTGGGCAGTTTCTACCATTTTGCATGACCACTTTTTAGTTCGGAAGGTTTCGTCTCGATGGTTACCACATTTTCTCACACAGGAGCAAAAAGATAGACGTGTCGATTGGTGCAAAATTATGTTAAAAAAAATGACAATGGCGATTTACAACTTGTGATCTACATTGTGACATCCGACGTATCATGATTATATAGTTACTATCCATTTACAACACAGCAATCAACACAATCGGTCTTTGAAGAAGATGATTTATCTACTAAAATGGTTCGTGGCCGTAGCGTCAACAAAAAAATGGTGGCTGTTTTTTTTCGACGCAGTGGACCTGTAGCCATAATCCCACTTGAAGGCCAGAGAACAGTTACTAGCCAATGGTTCAGCGAAGTTTGCTTGCCACAGGCCCTCCAGGAGCTGAACGTCAGTCATCCAAGTACTGGAACCCGGGGCATCATTTTTCATCAACACAATGCTCTGGCGCACACGGCTGCCAGAACCATGGATTTTTTTAGTAAATCAGAAGTCCAACCGCTACCTCATCCTGCGTACAGCCCTGACCTGGCTCCGGGTGATTTTTTTCTGTTCCCTACGTTAATAAAATCATTACGTGGTCAACGATTTTCGACGGTGGATGAAGCAGTGAAAGAATTTAGGAGACTATTTTTTGATCTTTCGCAGGAACAGTTTTTTTCATGTTTTGAAAGTTGGTTTAGTCAAATGCATAAGTGCATAAATATAGCAGAGAAATACTTTGAAAAGTAGTAGATAAAGTTTTATTATATTCCTTATAGTTTTCGTTTAACTAAAAATTTTCGGAACAGCCCTCGTATATCCGTCGAGAGTGTTCTTAGCTATGTTTGGTGGAAATCGGTTCAGATCTTCAAGGTCATCAGGTCATTTGTTAGGTGTGATGAGAATGTTACACGTTCAGTAAAGCCATAGAGTTGGGGCTCGTCGGGGGTTTTTTTAATTTTTAATTAATGTTGTAATATACTCATGGGTTACGCAGCCACTTGTTTGACTTCCCTTGAGGTAAATGTATCGCAATAGGCTTTGAACGAGTCTTTTAACAGCCAGAGGTCGCGGCGTAACTCCTAAACTTGTTAATAGTTGGACAGACAGATGGACAGACAACCAATAAACAGACTGTCCAATGACTAAATTAGTTAGTAGGTCAGTTACATTATTAAAAAAAAAATGTTTTACAAACAAAATGATGACATACAGTTCAGTTGATTTAACTAAACAACTGAACTAGTGGATATAAATGGACAAGTTTAGACTGCTATACGTCACCTGGAATAATACTAACAGCAGCGCTATTGTCTAACGTACCAAAAATCTACATCGTTTTTAATTTGACAGTTGAACTGCCAAGTGAACTGACACTGAAACTGTCAAATTACACACGATTTAGATTTTTGGTGCGTTAGACAATAGCGCTACAAGTTTGCTGAAAAACCTACTATAACTGCTCACAATACTCCTTTTGCGTCGGAGGTTAAGGCTCAATTCACACCAGAAGAGCGGCGAAGGGCGGCGAAGCGCAGCGACCCGCTCGGTAGAGAAGCCATGAGGGTTCCCGCGACTGCTCGAGTAGTCGCTGGAATGCGCGGGAAGTCACTGAAATGCGCGGGAAGTCAAGATCTCTGGGCGGGATATTGCCAGCGGCAGCTCGCGACTGCTCGAGCATCCTCGATTCCCGTGACGTCTCGCGCAGTCGCACTGCTTTGTTTATGGAATTCGCCGGAATTCCCGCGGATCCGCGGGCATCCGCGCGCCTCGTTGGTGTTTCTCATGCGATAATAAGTCTTATTACAATGAAAATAAAGTTAAAATTCTCATGACACTGAAACTGCGCTCCGCTTCGCCGCCCTTCGCCGCTCTTCCGGTGTGAAATAAGCCTAAAAATAGGTTACATTACAATGTAACTGTACCATGCCTTTTTAGTCGGTCAACCCCTGAAATTCACTTCGCACAGTTCGGGCATAGTGCAGCGGCATGTCGGCAAATGACCGATACAATGTTGGCTCGTTCGCTCACAACAAAGTTATCCTTCTGTAATAGACTGTGCGATTGGGCTTAGGTGTGTTCAGTGAGTGGGGAGTATCTATTATGTATATATAACACGGTCAAAGATCGAAAACGCTCTGTGTGCGGAAAAATAGCTTACTTACAACGTGTTGTAGGCACGGTAAAAAACCCACATCGCGAAATTCATGTCAAATGAAAACGCGCACGACGCGTTGCGGCTATCACAGAAAGTGCGAATGGCGAAATTTCTGTCGTGGTGTCATACTTTTTACGCTGGAATTTTAAAGCTTACTTTGTGTTAAGTTTCCTCTCTGTCTCTCAAACGGTCTTTATTTGTGATTCACTCTCTTGTTTTTATTTATTTTTATTTCGTCTGTTTTACAATAAAGTGTTTACTTTCTTTAGGTGGCTTGCGAGCTACCACTACTATACCTCTTTCAACTATACACATTTAAACCTAAAATTTTATTGTGTGTATATGTAAGCGGCTTATTGATGGGAACAATATTTCACCTTCTTCTATTTACCACAAAACAAATAAGTACAGAAGTGAATCAAGTGTATGTACTTCACTTTTCATACCCACGCTTGGCGGTCGCCTTAGGGGTGTCAACTATGGTGCATGTACATAAAACTATCGTGTTAGTGGCACTTGTGTATTAGTTGTTGATTTAATATTAGTACATTGAGCAACTAGGGGAGGAAATGGAACATTATTAACGAGAGGCTGTTAGAAGCCCGACGCCGCAGGCGGAGGGCTTTTATGCCTCGAGTTTATAATGTCCTTTACTCCCCGTGTTACACACAATGTTTTTCATCACATTTGCGAGGAAAAACTAAAAATTAAAGAAAATTCATGACATCACGTCACGCTGTCACTGCTGTCAGTGCGTTTAGGTCTATTTGTCACTTTTTTTAATCATATACCACAGACAAGAACTATGTTTCGTACAGAATTCGAATGGTCATACAGCCAGATTCTACCAAAAAGGTTCAAACAAATTTACGAAAAATGCATATTAAAAAACGCGTTGACATACATCCAAAGTATTAAATTAATATAGTTTCATAAAGCATACATTAATTTTGCATTTAAAAAGTAGCCCTAAAGTTTTAATAGCAGAATTTTTATTTTTACATTTTGTAACCTCCTTAGTCTGAACTAACGTACCTATACTAACTTTTGCAATTTTTAAAACTAAACTTTACCTCCCATAGGATGTAATGATAACTCCCGCGGTTACAATTTAGGCCTTTGTCCTGAAGGATACGCGCTTGTAACACCACCATTGACGAGCAAGTGTGATGAAAAAACATTTTTAATTTAATGTCAATGTTACTTAAATTACGACATAACAATAATCTTACGACGATTTCGACATTGGCGAAATGCATGATTGTTATATTTTAAATTACATATAATGAATTCCCATTCTTGTATACAATTTTTTAAAGTAAGCTAAAAAAAATACTTCCAAGGCATTTTCATTTATACTATAATTTGACAGCTCACTCGTGTTGAAAAATTTAACGGATAACTCACGTTTATTAAATTGAGTTTAGCTCTACAGCGAGTGTGCTACCCTATCTTTGACAATAATATAAATGACGATAATAACGAGGGTAGTCGTGTGCCGGTGTTAGTTTCGTCGAGCACGAGCAGTCGCGCGAAGAGAGCGGAGGCGCGCAGTTCGCGCTTGGCTGCAGCAGCCACCGCGGCTCCTAGATGAAGGGCTACGAATTACGAAACATGTCGAGCTAAACTCGATTTAATGAACGTGAGTTATCCGTTAAATTTTTCAACATCTGTTAGTTACTCTTGAAAAGCTTGCAGAATCATTCACAGGCGCGTCTCAAGCGGGCGGCAACCGCGCTTGGACTGGTACTAACTGTTCCGAGATATCCGAGGATCAATGATACAGGCTTGTGCTTAAATATCCTGCCGCCACATTTAGCACACTATCATTGTTTTTCTTTTGTAAAAATAAATAACCATTTTTTTTTTATAATTTATTTAAATTATTGGTAACTTTTGTTTATAATTGATTTATTTTGTAACTATTTTTCTCTGTTTTGAAAAAATTACTTTCTGCCAAGTTTCTTGCGGCGCATTCTTGGCAATGATGGTCTTTCCGAAGCGCTGGTAGACTCAAAAATGACGTGTAAAAGTGCTCTTAGGAGTCTACAGTGTGTTACCGGCGTGCCGGCATTTCTTGAAGCAGTGTTAAGAGATGCGGTTTGTTAATCGAACCATTAACGCAATTGCATTAAAAAACAAAATTTCACATGGCGTTACTTTTCTAAGAAAAGTTTAATTGCAAGCAATGTACAACAAAGTTTCTGTCACAAAATGACAAATCTAATGTCATCTTAGTATTAACTGGAAGTTAAGTGAAGTTAAGTTACGCATACATTGAAGACCCAGAAAATGGAAGAATTGCATTTGTGGCTGTATTTTAAATAATTATGATATGCTAATACTCGCAAACGATTGGTAATTTGATGCATTATCGTCAGTTTTAATAAATGCTCGCACGCCGGTAACACACTGTATATGCATAAATAAAGTTTTGAATTTTGAATATCGTGTCTGTGAGCCGTGTCTATGTCTATGTGTGCGTTGCACGAGCACACTTTGTATGGACATTGACTTCTGTGGCTAGCCGTATTTTGTGCCTTTACTTAGTTCCACACACTTGCTCTTTAACATTCAGAGCGTGTGGACAAGTGAGTGAACTGAATCGTATGTCATTCCTTTCAGTCAGTCACTCATTCATTCACTCGTTCGTGATATACTCAGCTCTCCGCAGGTATTAATTTTGTACGCCGCCATAATCGTATCCTATACGTTTATTTTGTACACACATAACGCCTGTATTTCCAAATGAGGTAGGCAGAGCACACAAAACTCCACATAGACATAGCCATTAGCCATGACTATTTCACTCTCCGTAGACACTTCTAGCAATTTTTCGTTTAAATTAAGAGGAATTATACTGACATGTTGCTAGCCTACAAATTACCTTAGAAAGAAGCGGGAAAGAGTCATAATTTTGTCTATCTAACGTTTTGTGTGCTCTGCCTGCCCCATTTGGTACTAGAGGCGTGATTATGTTTTTTTTTAATACCGATATAAATAAGGTAAAAGTCCATAGCAGTTCGACATAAATTCCCGCTCGGTTCCGCCCTGAATACCTCAATGCTGACGGAAATGAAAGCTCCGGACTTTTCACTCAAACGCTCGGCTACTAAGTTACACCGCAAGTTTGTTCCTTGAGCAAACCCAAACGAAACCGATATTTTGTGAGGTCTGTCATGAGGTCATTAGTTTAAGTTTTCCAAGGCAACATTCCATATTAGTCACCTATTCATTATGGCTATTAGTAGTACAGGGTGTCCATAACCACTGGTTATACATACGAAGTCTGTCCAAAAAGTGTCATGAAAGTATTTACTTCAAGAATGTCTATTCTACCCTCTTCAAAGTAATCTGCCTGGTTATACACTTATGCCAACATTTTTACCAACGAAGAAAAATGTGATCTTGTTCAGTTCTTCTCCTCAATCGTGGCGTAGGGTCGTCCTTTCATGGGCCTCTTCAGTTTTGGGAACTGAAAATAGTCACAGGGGCGGTCTAGGGAGTACGGTGTCTGGGGCACCATTAGTGTTTTGTTTTTGGCCAAACATTCGCGCACAAGCAACGTGTGGGACGTTATCATGGTGCAAAAGCCATCTTTTGTTTTTCTACAATTCCGGGTGTTTTCGGCGGATTTGCTTCTATCTTATTGCTTCTAACTAATATTTCTTATTGACCGTGCTAACCTCTGGCAAGAACTCATGATGCACCACGCCCCTGCAATCAAAGAATACTGTCATGCCCGGTACACATGCTTGGCGAGCGCAGGCCAACGCGAGCCTAGGCCAATCAACACAAGCCAAGCGCTACTGTCTACATGTTTGGC
>BHDV01015977.1:83627-119686 GCA_005406045.1 Adoxophyes honmai
CAGATAGAGCTATTCTTTCTAAAGCCTTGAATCTGCTGAGAGCTACGTATACCTACTTGATCTTTAGTAAATATGTACATAAACAAAAGTTTCCTTTAAGGATATAGCTAATTTGAAGTCGGTTTTTTTTTGTTTAAAATTATTTAGGTTGAAAATCGTGGCAAAAGAGGCTCAGACAGTTGAAATATCACCTCATTTAGGCACGATATTTTATTCATTTGACAATTGTTCAAGTAAGGTGAGGGCGTTAATTGTTTAGGTTGAAAAACATGACTGTGGCGACAAGTGAAATAATCATGGTTTACGTTTTGTGTGCTTTACCTGCCCAATTAGATAATAGAAACTTCTTTTTAGTTGGTGTCCTATGTATGTCGATTTATAAATAGAGACAAAAGCAAAGTTAAGGATATATTTTGACCAGTTATTTCTGTTACTTACTTTGTTTTCACTTAACAACTTTATGTTGTATGAAATGAAAAGGAATCCTTCACGCACGAGTCCGATTTACTTTTTTCATACATAATATACACACGTAAAAAACGTCAAATACTCAAAACCATGACTATTTGGCGTTTCGCAGCAGCTACTAGCATATTTTTAGGTTCTAAGTTAATAGGTATAACAATGACAGGAAGTTAATCTGTCGCTTAAAGCATTACTTAAACCTGCTTTCTTTTTTTAATGTAGCGATAATGTTGAATTTCAACATTGGCCAGGTTAAAATAGCACCTCCCCATTTCTTCTCGTGGATGTCGTAAGAGGCGACTCTGGGAAAGGGTTAGTGTATTGTAGGCGATGGGCTAGCAACTTGTCACTACAATATCACGTTTTACCATCTGGTTACCCTGAAATTGCTAAACGTGGCCCTATATTTTTGAATTCATGTGCTCTGCCTACCCCTCCTGAGAATGCCAGCGTAAGGATGTGTGTGCGTGTGTGTTAATGAATGTCAATGACATCCCGATTCTGCAACCGGATCTCGGACTACGCGGGCGGTATGGCCAAGGTCGGCAATGAGAATTTATGCTTCCGAAAGGCGACACGCTCGGCTTTCATACAAGTGCCTTAAGCCTTTATTTATAGTGCGGACTACCCTCCAAAAAGAAGTTGTGAGTAGAGGCGACACTATAATTGTTGTACCTACAGTCAAAAGTAAAAATGTGTATCTGATCAAAGGGGTCTCCCTCAAGAACCCTAACTTCGTTTGTCCTAAAATCATTTGCCGGACTGTTTTGTTCTAATGGCCAATAGCCTTAACAATTTATTGCTATCACAAGTAATTTTCCAAAATTCAAAAATAGTTGTTTTATGACCATACCATACATAACAGAGCGAGTGAAGCGGAGCATCATAAGAATCGTTCCTAAAATAGTTTTTTTAGGAAAACTAAAGATTGAGATTTGAGTTTTATGACAAACGAGCTGTTACCCGCGACTTCGTCTGCGCAGAATAAGTATTTCGGATTGCGTGGCGTAGAATAGAACTAATATTATGGCATTAAAATTATCACACAAATAATTTTTGAATCGCATTTGACAAATATAACAGCGGTCGGGTCGCGCACTCAGCGACGCGTGACGTCTGCCCCGCGCATGCGCGCTACTTCAACGGTTTTGACAGCGGACGCCAAAGCTCGGAAATGGTAGATTTTACCCGACTTACTTGAGAATTATCGTCGTATATTGGATAATTCACAGAATATCATTACAATTTGTAGCCTATGTGTTATTCTGATGTATAAGCTACATTATTGTAAAGTGTCATTAAAATCCATTCAGTAGTTTTTGCGTGAAGGAGTAACAAACATCCATCCATCCATACATCCATCCATACATCCATCCATACATCCATCCATCCATACTCACAAACTTTCACGTTTATAATATTAGTAAGATTATCACTATGACATAAAACGTTAGAGATTGTAAAATAGGTTAAAAACGTTAGGGATCCAGATATAAATCCTAGTCAAAGTATCTGAAAAGCTGTGGTACCTCAGCGATTTGACTTGAGGTCTCTCATGCAGAGGGTCGTGTGTTCGAACCTCAGGCTAACACCTTTTGATTTTGATTTTGAGACCTTAAATAATTTGTCGAAGAAAATGTAACATCTCCCTTTTATTCTTTGTATAATTTACACTGCGGCTCGCGATAACCAGCGGGGGAACTATGTATCAATATTTCGCCAGTTTCTTACTAGTTTGAGGAAATGTTTTAACAAAAAGCCAAATTGTGTGTATGTGTATGTAGGCACATAAACGTGTTTGATTAACTTAGGTACTATTTTTTCCATGCTCAATGCGGTCGTTACTTTCTCTCATTAAACAAGTGAAAATTAAACCTCTTGAATTCATCATACCTGTATTCCTAAACGGGGTATGCAGATTATACGAAACACTACATAGACAAGTGACTGTTTGAAGTTTCTTAGCCAATTCTTGCATATTTTAAGGTTTTATGTGAACAGATACCTACAATGACATAATTCACCGCTTATTCGTGCCCTACGAAGTCGTGAGTTCCTTGCATCAGCACCTGCCAGTGATGTATTTGCAAGTAGCTGGAAGTCTCTATGTAGTGAGTGCATGAGGTTCTGCGAGGTGAAGGATGACCGTCCGTCTTCAATTAATTATTTGTAAGCCTTCCTTTGTTTACGTTTTTATTTTTTCGTTTTTGTTCTCCTCTTGTTTTTGTTGCTTCTTTTAATTGTATAAATTTCACAGTGCTTTGGCATTATTACTGTTATGCTGTGTGATTATTTGAAATAAATAAAATAAAATAAAATAAAGCTAGTCTGTGGCCTAAAGCATACCTAAACCTATTTATACTTAAAAGAGAGGTTTTATTTACTTAAAGGAGCGTTTTATCAAATTTGTCCATCTTGTAGGTGGATGTCCTACGGTCCTACGCTGCGCTTGCTGGTCCGTGGTCTCCAAGCACTTTTCGACCCCATCGGCCATCTGCTCTTCGTGCAAACAACATACCTAATGACCTCACATAATTCCTATTATTTCCATAATCCCTACCTCGCTTCATTAGCGCAATCTCCACACATTTCGGCCACAAAGACCGACCTTCGACCGGCTATTTGTTCGACAAAAGTCCTATTCTTTTACTAAATCGTGCTTTTGCGTGCGGTACCTCAATGGAAGTTTGAAACATACTGTCGCGCTCATAATTGTAAAGCTGACCAATAAAAATCGGGCACTCGCACGGTTCCGTACTAAAATCTCTCATACTTACATCATGCTTGTAAGTGGAGCGCAAGAATCCAGAAATCCAGGGATGTCGTAAGAAATAGGTTAAGATATGCTTCAGGCGATGGGATGGCAACCTGTCACTTTTATACCAATTTCATCAATGTGTTTTCAACCAACTTGAAAATATGCTAAAAGTAGCTGCGAACCGCGAAATAGTTATGGTTTGTGTAGTGTTTTATGCGCTCTGCCTACCTCATTTGCCAATGGTTGCCAAGGTTGGCAAGGTTTGCTAACCTATTGCCTAAAATATACCCTAACCCAAGGAAATATCCTTACCCACCTCTTACGACGTCCGCGGAAGAATTGAAGAAGTGTTATTCTAACGACCACACAGAATAAACAAATTTCTCTTCTCGAGACTATTTTTCTCGATTGAGGTTTTCTTTTTCTTGAAATACGAGCACAAACCAAGCCGCTATTACTCAGAAGCGTAGCTTCTGAAATATGAACTATCGAGTATCGTCTGTCCATGAATTCGGAATTTTTCGAGAATGGCAATAAATTCTTATCAAGGTAAATCACGCCCCCGTTCATCATGCCTCGGGTTGCAATATGACCTGGGAATGTAACTGAAACGTCTCATTTGATACAATAACCGTGGCCGGAGTTTTATCTTACTATCTTACTAATATTATCTTATCTTATCTAACTTCTTATCTTATCTTATCTTCTTACTAATATTATAAACGTGAAAGTTTGTGAGTATGGATGGATGGATGGATGGATGTTTGTTACTCTTTAACGCAAAAACTACTGAATGGATTTTGATGAAACTTTACAGTAATGTAGCTTATACATATCAGAATAGCACATACGCTACAATTTATAAATATTTTTTTTTAATTTTCCAAAATATGACGATAAGTGTCGAGAAAGTAGGAAAAAATCTACTTTCTGCTGGCTAATCTGGCGGGCGCTTCCTACTAATAATTCCAAAATCTCTTCTGTGTTAGCCCGAATTTAACGCGTGCGAAGCCGCGGGCAAAAGCTAGTCGTAAATATTTTAACCTGTGGTCGAGTATACGCGTCTGAATACCCCTGCAAAATACTTCCTGAAACTACTACTACTTCGTTCGTTCGGAATGGTTTTTTTCCGTTCGGGATTCCGAACGCAAGGCCCGTCCATACGGAATCCCGAATCGGAATAATTCCGAACGGAAAGCTTCCGTCTGTATGTGGCGGTCCATAGATTTTGTATGGATTGACTGCGTTCGTTTTTCTGATTCGGGATTCCGAACGGAAAAATTCCGAATGTATGTGACCGGCCTAAAAGCCGAAGTACAAAAGACTGGGCCATATTTTCAGATTTTCGTAGTTTTTTTACATGAAAATTCCGGGGAAAACCCTGACTGTGGTTTTCAGACGCGTATACCCAACCACTGGTTAAAATATTTACGGTCAATTGCCGGCCATCCTGTATATGAGTCCCGTTGTTGTAGATACTAAAATACTAATCGTGCCAGGTGGGGAACCCAATCCACAGCTGTTAAGATACACGATCAGGCGGAAATCGAAGAAAAAGTAAATAAAATAATACATAACATTTTTCCAAAAGACACGGCAATGTAATGTACTTATGCGAGTTGGAGACACTATGTTTAAGAGCGTGCAAACAAAATTCGGTGATTTTGATGTTTTTCAAATGCTTTAGAAAGCTATAAATCCTTAAGTTTTTAAAGAAAAACTACTGTAACATATAAATAAACTCTTTTTCTAGGGATTAACGGAAAATATTATTTTATTAGCAACACAGATTTCTTTTACTTAGCCAATTTGTTGAAGGGTTTTCACAAAAATACGCGTCAGAGCTGTCTTTCACTTGAAAATTTTCCATTAAAATTTACCATAAACGATATAAACTTGTTATTATCTGATAGACAATATAGTCTTTTAGGGATTAACGGTGTCACATGAATCAAATTATTGGTTTTTATTATTCAAATATCATTTTACATAATTTCAAAGTTGAACCATTACTTTATTTTTTTTCTCATTGATTTTAATGTAATTACAAATGAAACAATTTTATTGTAAATTTACAGAATATGTTTAGTCTAACCATATTTTTTTCATGGCTAAATATGAGTTAATTTATTTTTCACGATTTTTTAAACATTGGTCCAAAACCACTAAGGTCAGGTGGGGGAAGAGAAACGCAGGGATAAGAGGGCTCTACAGACCATAATCACTCATAACTCGACGAGTTATTGTCTGTGGTGCCTCTTACCCCTGCCCTGCCCCTGAATTTCTCTTCCCCCACCTGATCTTAAATTACGTTCGTAAAAAATGTTTGCGCCCTCTTAACTGTTTCCTTTGTGTAAGGTATAAGTAACGTTTCTCACAACTTTATTTATCAAGGGTGAACTTTATAGCAGCGGTAAGATTAAATAATTTAATCAAACTTAATGCGGTGATGCGAAAACGTAAAAAACGTTACAAGAAACGGAAGAGCAGAAACAAAAGGAGAGCGGGAAAAAACCTCTTTTTTTTAATTAAAAATTCCGATAATAATCGATGATTACCGAGCTGCATTGGAAAGTAAATTCACTGCAAGAACGCAGAAATACAATATTTTTTTTCTTATTTAAATTACACGAAGCTAAGTCAAGTTCTTCACAGAACATTTCTCAGTAAAATATTACCAGTCTTAGAGTCAGCATACAAACGGTTAGCTGGCTGTTTCGGGGAACGTCTTATGCCTTTTTGATGGCGCTTTGTCTTATTTATAGGCTTTATAATGTCTCTGCTAAGGTTCTAAGTTTAGACATTAATTTGATTCTTCTGTAAGCTTTACTTTTAGTATGTAGATAAGAAATGAGCGCGTGGGATTTATTCATAACTAAGTCTTTCCAGAGTTTGAGTCGATTTTTAACATATAAATATTCCTAAATGGTGTAAGCAGAAGACACTTTTCGTGGCTAGAATAATCACAAACATGGGTTTAGAATAACCCTTCTCCATTTCCTCCTTGGATGTCGTATGGAGGATGAAACTATGCTAGAAATGGGAACAAAACGTAAAATAGTCATGATTCTACCTGTGACATGTGTCGTGTGCTCTGTTTACCCTATTTGGGAATAAAGGCGTAATGAAAAGTTTATAAAAGAAGTAAAACAATTGCAGGTTGTTAGTAGACGTAACGTCCCCAGATACGCTATATCTACTTAATCTGCGATCTGTGGTAGTCACAGCGGGTGTGCGTAGGTTTTTATTAAAACTACGCGCCATCATTAAAAGCAAGTTTCCCCGCAGCCCGCTAAATCCCCGGAAGTATCATCTGGCGTCAAAATCCACTTTCCCGCGTTTATGGCATTATCCGGTAATGCGTCTTGCTAGGGGGCCCGGGGGAGTGCAACCAGGACTTATGGCCTACATGTTTTTTTGAGAGGTTAATGGGAGGCTGTGACCTGTGACACTTGTCGGGGTTAGACCATTACGTCCTACTATCGTTGACCATCGCAGCGTCTTACAGGGTCCACAGACGCGAGGTCCGTGCTCTTTTTTGCATAATAATTAGGGCGTGAAGCGGAAAAATCCTCTTGGATACCTGGGAAGGGAGGGCCCAGGTAGTGCCGGATTCTTACCGGCTAAAAACGCTTCCCGCTCCATCTATTGCTTGGCTATTGTTGTTTTGGCCTACATGGTTAGAGAATAACCCACTTAAAAAGTAAAAAAACTCTTGACATGTTTCGGGTGTAGGGACCTATCACCGGGACCAACGAAGCACATAGAAGCGGTTAGATTGCGCGACACCGTTTTTTTCGCGTGGCTGCTTTTACCTACCCATCTAAGCTGTCTCTATAGGGTTATACTGACCACAAACGCAGTGAGTACCTACCTTTAGATTATGCTAAAAGTACCTCAGATAGGTACTAAAATATCTAATTGTCAAAATAATGTGGTATATTCTATTGTTTGGTGGTGTTGTCGAAACAGCCGACAATAATTTGCACCCGGGATTCAAATGGATTAAAATGCTGCTATGGTAGCAGCATAGCATAGCAGTGCTATCGTAATTACTTGAAATCAAAAGTTTGTCAAATTACTTTATACAGGATAACCTACCTACAGAATTGATACACTACAGATAGTGGAGGTACATTACTATTTTTGAACTACAAAAAATAGGCACCGCAGGTAGTGTAATTTTCGTATCGACAAAAGAAATGAAAATGTATGTATGTATGTATGTATGTAACTCTTTATTGTACAAAATAAACACATGACAAAATAACAAGTATAAAACAAAACACAAGTACAAAGGCGAACATATCCCTAAAGGGATCTCTTCCTGCTGACCTTCAAGCGATTGACAAAACATATGAAATTAGAGTAGACACACAATGAAAGTTGAGAAAGAAATAAAATAAAATGCCATTAACCTAAATAATTAAATATATGTATTATAATTTACATACTACAATAAATCTAGACATACATACATATGCAAGTACATAAAATACACATTATAATAATACATAATAGACTAATACATACAAAAATAAATATACTACTTTCAAATACATAAACCTACAAGTTTACCTACACTATCCAGAATACAGACAACACCGCACACATTCAGGAGGAGCTGTCGAGCCAGTACTTCCTCAAACGATTCCGCAGGGTCGCAACGGTCTGCGATTTCCTGACATCACCAGGTAACAGATTCCACAGCCGGACAGCATGCACAGAGAAGGAATTGGAGTAGGATTTAGACTTAACGATAGGAAAGGCAAGAGAGAGATTGTCACTCGACCGTAATCGGTTCCCGGAACCGTCGGCCAAGTAACTAAATCTCTCTGCAAGGTAGGAAGGGGACTTAGGATTAAACAGGATATTAAAAAGCAACGAAAGGATGTGGACATTACGACGGAAACGAATCGGCAGCCACCTCAACTGAGCGCGGAAGCAAGATACGTGGTCATACTTGCGTAAGCCAAATATATAGCGTATGCACACATTCTGCAAACGTTCGAGCCTATCGAGTAACTGCTCAGAGAGGTCGAGATAAGCGATGTCGCCGTAATCCAGTAGAGGAAGTAAGAGTGCCTGGGCAAGAGAAACCTTAGTGTGCTGGGGAAGGAAGTTCTGCAGACATCTCAGCGAGTGGACCGATGCAAATAGCCTGCGACTAACCTCTGAGACTTGTGCCGACCAGGAAAGCGTCTGATCCATAATAATGCCCAAGTTTCTAACCGTGGGTGAAAAAGCAATTGTGGATCCGTCAAAAACTATATTAGGCATTACCACCCCAGACAGCAGAAAATACCCTTAATGAGTACCGAGAAATATTTTATAAATGCACCTAAGAATAATAGCTTGTGTAAGACCGTCCTTATTCTGAAACATGCAGTTTATTTCAAGCCTAGTTAATCTAATCTGGCATACTCGCTGCGGTAAATAATGTAGTCAGTTTCATGACCATTATAGAACGTTTAATTGAAACTGAATATAGTTGCTCGCGTAACATGGTTATCGGAAAACTGATTGCGGTATATTCTTAGAGTCTTCAGAATAGCCGCGATTAAACAAGTAGAAATCAGAGGATGAAAGAGAATAATGACATGATATCGTGGCGCCCCAGCGCCACAATCGTCCAATAGCCGAACTAAACGATCCCACATCGCGCTAACGAAGTTTCGACGAAAGGTTGCATAAATACAACTTCCAACTTCCTCTCTGTGGACTTCGGTCCCCAGGCATAACATCTGCCTGGAGAGAGATCTCTCTATTCTACTCTTTCCCACAATATCATTAATAATATTATCATTGGGAAATTTTACACTCAGCAACTAGTCCTAAATTAAACAATTTAATGCTGTTTTACTAGACAACGGATAAACTTGTGTAGATAAACATCCAAGCACAAAAAAGTGAAATAGTCACAGATTTGACTAGGTATGTAGTGTTTAGTGTGCTCTGCTTACCCCATTTGGGAATACAAGCTCATTCCATTCATTTCCATTTATCCTGTCAATCGCCTGAAGGTTAACTGGTAGAGATCCCCTCGGGGATAAGTTCGCCTTTGTACATGAAGCTGTAATCCGGTATCCTGTTTTTCTGTAACTATTTTATGTGCAATAAAGAGTCATACAATACAATACAATACAATACAAGCGTGGTGTGTCAGTGTGTAAATGGAGCTCCAAAACATCCAAATTTTCAGACGATTATTCTGTCTTTTGTAAAAGAATTCGGAAATTGGAATTTTTGGGTAACCCGTTACTCGGAAACTTTGGTTAAATTAGTCTTCGAAATAAAGACTCATTAAATGGGCGGCGACTTTACACTAATTGCCTATAGAGTTAAATGAGACGATATTTCGGCGCTCTATTGTCTTGATAATCGCCCTCGCTTCATTATTCAGGTAATGAAATCTTAGCGGTTATTACGCAATCGATAATTAAGGCGATGGAAGGCGATACCGGTGGGTAATTCAGTTTCATCTTAAGTTATCTACACATATTAATCCCTGTGTTGTGTCGGGATAGAATAACATCACTCCATTTCTTTCGTGGATGTCGTAAGAGGCGATTAAACAAAGTAGGTTTAGGTATGCTTTAGGTAGGCTTTAAATTATGCTAGAAGTGGCTGGGAAGCGTGAAATAGTCAAAATCTTGGTTTTGTCCATATCACGTTTTGTATGCTCTGCCTATCCTGTTTGGGAACATAGGCGTGACTGTATGTATGTGTTTGTATCTACTATACCCAGAGAATTAGAGTAGGTACTTTTTGTCTGGAAATAACAAAGATGTTTAAGCGTTTTCCCGTGTAGTGTCGGCGTAGAATAACACCTTTATTTCTTCCATGAATGTCGCAAGAGGCGACTGAAGAAATAGGTTAAGGTATGCGTTAGGCGACAAGCTAGCAACCTGTGACTATAGTATTTCTTAACTTAGGACCTAAAATCATGCTAGAAGTGGAAACAAATCATCAAAACAAATATTATACATTAAACTACCGTGAGACTCACTCATGTTGAAAAATTATCGGATAACTCACGTTTAATAAATCGAGTTGAGTTCGACATGTTTCGGACTAATTCGTAGCCCTTCATCTAGGAGCCGCGGCAGCTGCTGCGCGAAGATAGCCGAGGCGCGCAGTTCGCGTTTGGCAGCAGCAGCTGCCGCGGCTCCTAGATGAAGGGCTACGAATTAGTCCGAAACATGTCGAACTCAACTCGATTTATTAAACGTGAGTTATCCGATCATTTTTCAACATCAAAGACAAATCTTTGTAGCGTTCGTGCGGGTGTTTTACCAACCCTGTTTGGGAATACAGGCGTGATGATGTTTATAAATATATTATTATGTGTTTGCGTGCCATCGCGCGCGAGTTTGACTATGCCTGTTACTGTCTAACTCAGGAGTTCCCAACCAGGGGGGCACGCCCCCCTTGTGGGGCATAGAGCAATCTCAAGGGGGGCGCGAAACGTTTGTGTTTTCAATAGAAAAAAAGTTTCAATGTACACAAAACCAAACGTTGTTAAAATAATGCTAGTTTTATTGTAAACACTGAAAAAATATGAGGAGGGGGGGGCATGAAAATATTATATGTGTTCCGGGGGGCTCGACGAAAAAAAGGTTGGGAACCCCTGGTCTAACTAGAGCCGACAGAAAATGACAGGTAGGTTTCACACGGGAGTCGACTCGCGCGTGTTACCGTGATAAGCCTGCGGTATGTCGCAGTTTATGGTAAGTAGCAGCAGCGGCCGCTAGGGGGCGCTAAACCGATTAGATCCTCCGCCGAGGAACACGGGCTTTGTAAATATTGTCTCACCCGTGTCATGTCGGGTTTGAAATAACAGCCCTCCGTTTCTTCCATGGATGTCGTAAAAAGAGACTTAAAAAAGTCTGGGCATGTTTTATATCCCATTCATCGATGCTTAAACATAAAGTTATTATAAGTGGCTACGAAACCTAAAATGGACTATGTAACGCTTAATATGGTCTGCCCGCGTCATTTGGGTTTACAGAACCAAAGTGATTCTTTTAAAATACATATACATTAGAGAGAGCTCACGAAATGTTACATAGTCAAAACCATGGCTACTTCACTCCCCGCAACCACATTTAACATAGTGTTAGATAGATAACTCACGTTATAAATCGAGTTTAGCTCGACATGTTTCGGACTAATTCGTAGCTCTTCGAATTCGTGGTCGAGCACGAGCAGTCGTGCGAAGAGTGATGAGGCGCGCAGTTCGCGTTTGGCAGCAGCAGCTGCCGCGGCTCCTAGATGAAGGGTACGAATTAGTCCGAAACATGTCGAGCTAAACTCGATTTATAACGTGAGTTATCCGTATTTTATAAGATGAGTGAGTCTCACGGTAGTTTAATGTTAGTGTTAGATATGTTTGAAAATAGATGAAAGGTACAATTTGTACTGAATGGTGGTAGCCTCTCGCCATAAAATATACCAAAGTTGTATAAAACTACACTAATATTATAAAGAGGAAAGATTAGTTTGTTTGTTAGTTTGTATTTTTGTATGTTTGTAGTGAATAGGCTCAAAAAGTACTGGGCTGGGTAAATGCTACATTCTTCCGAATTGACATAGGCTACGTTTCATTTTGAAAAAATTTAGAGATCCTTGGTAATCGTCAAGAATGTAACCAAGGGTGTAAAAAATCGAATATAAACATGTAAATTTGCTGTGCTTTATACCGCAATATAACCGAATTCCACGCGGGCGAAGCCGCGGGCGGAAAGCTAGTATTTTATATTCTTACCAAATATTTGTCATGATTTAATTTTCATAGTTCTATTTTTTATCAATTTCGACAGACACATTATTTGAAAGTAATAAAAGTACCACAAACCCCCTATTATTCCAATTTGTACCTAAGATAGGTACAACGAAAATCTATTTGCGGATCTACCCATTGTACTGACGAATTCAATGGACATTTATTCAGATGCAGACAAATATTTATATCAATGAAATCTGAAATTTGAAAGGTTCTTTGTTCTGGATCAAACGCTACTAAATAAAGCGAGAAATTTAATTAAAACTAAAACCTTTGCTTTCATGATAATTTAAAGCTAGCCCTTCTCACTAAAGGCCAGGGTTGTACAATACAGGTAAATGCCCCAGAATTCGACGCTGTACCATTATTCGTCGCCAAACATTTTGATATTATTAAAATAAAAATGACAACACTTTATTTAACGCTGTGGGAAAGACTCTAATAGAGATCTTTCTCCAGGCAGATGTAATGCCTGGGAACCGAAGTCCGCAGAGAGAATGTTGGAGTAGTAAGTACTCACTTACGCTACCGATCTTCAAAACTACGTTAGCGCGATTTAGAACACATTGACAGTTGATGACATTTGTAGAAGAAGTTCTATTACTGGAAGATAGGTGGTTCCAGCGTCGCTACAACAATCTGATTTTTTGCGATTGTCAATACCAGTGTGGCTTTGATATTACATTTGATACATTCTGATAGAATAAGAACTTGCTATCAAAATCGCTTAACGTATACTCATGCAATCGGATTGATTAAACTTAATAAAAAAATTTGAACTGTTTTGATTCTGACACAAAACAAATTCCATTTAAGAAATTTATGGATTTCATCTAGCAAAATACTTTAATTGTAAATTAGTGTACAAACATACACAATATTGCGACGCGAATTAAATCCCATTTATTTCTTTAATTGCCTACGACATCCATGGAAGGAATTTAATGTAATTCTAAACCTGGTATCACTGCCCACACGGCTTCCTATAGCCAGCCCTGGTGTTGCCATAAATCCTGCACTCGTCAGGCGGCGTACAGTTGGCTGCCGGCCAGCTGATAAACTGCAGGTACAGTCAGCGTAAATAAATGGTAGTCGCTTGCTAACATAAAAGAATAGAAACGATCCTTTCAATTTGTTTTGGAAAAGATGGAGTTGTGAACCGATTTTGGTGCACAAATATTGTGCCGTGTGGTGTCGGAATTAGAATATCAGCTCTCTATTTCTTCCGTGGATGCTGTAAGAGTCGACTAAGGGAATATTCTCCTATATAGGATAAGGTATACCTATTTTAGGCGACGGGGTAGCAACCTGTTCTTAACAAACTTTTAGCAAATTAACTTTAAACCAAAAAAATATGCTATATGTGGAGGCTCCAGGGTTTCGTTGAGATTCTTCAGACATTTTTGTGGGCACAGTTGGGTATCGTGCAATGAAAAGTAGGTAGTTGATTAACAATAACGATTTTACTGTTACTAATTACAAACACAATGTTAATAAATCTACTCTAAGCGAAACGTGGGACAGTTCCGTGACGACTTGTTGACTGGTCGCGGTCTCGAGGCAGAGTGCTGGTGCCAAGACCCGCCGGTAACGTCACGACTCTGTCGAAGCGCGCCAAAATACTTGTGAGATGGTAGCACCAGATGGCGTGCTTGCGTTTCGTATAGCGTCCGTACTCATATCCGGTCACGATATATAAACGACTACGAAACCAGAAATACTCTTGGTTTTGTCTATGTAACGTGATGTATGTATGTATTCCTCAAGATGTGATGTAGGTACTTTTGTTTTCAAAATACGATGGTACCTACAATAAATTCGGCTCGACAGAAAAAATCACAAGACAAAACTAAAATAATCTTAAGAGCGAATAAATGAATAAATTCATAACCTCTTGCCTCGTTCAGATATTTGATAGCTGTATATTTTTTCACGGTTGGTGACGCAGACAAAGAGCGTATTCGATAAAACTTTGAAAACACCGAGAAAAAAATAATGTCTTAAATTGCTTTAACGATGTGTTTTGTTGACGATTTGAAACTGAATTACTGAATGTCAAGCTCAGAAATTAAAATTAAGTAGATGAAGAGATTGAAAGCATCGATTTTAATTATGTTCATAAGACTTGGCACTAAAGAAAATAAAATAAAGAATATTAAAATCAGTTGACGGTTCTCGGAGATATCGAGTAACACACACACACACACACACACACACACAAAAAAAATAGTTCCAATTGAGAACCTCCTCCTTTATTGACGTCGGTTAAAAAAGAAAAGCAGTCACGCACAAGTAATCTGTAGCCCTGCCCTAGCTTCGAAAAATATTACTTTTCAACGACAGTATTAAACAATAATTATTAAATTGAAAAACAGTTAAGCTATTTTCTAAAGACTATACTAATTCTGGTAGATACAACTGGAGACCGAAGAGCTGGCAGCTTCCTCGCTCAACGCATCAGCATTGCGATACAGCGAGGAAACGCTGCCAGCGTCTTTGGGACCATGCCTCGGGGGTGCCCTTTTTTAAATATAGTCTAGTTTTTAAGTTAGTTATTATTTTAGTTAGTTATTTTGTTTTTGGTATTGCGTAATGTTATATTTGAATTAAACCGTTTCATTCTTAATTCATTGTGAACAGCGCCATCTACATCAGCAAAATGGAACATAACACACCTGCCATCTTGTTAAGAAAGAAAACACAGGGATCGTGTATGACGTGACATTGATAACAGTTTATATTTGAAGAAACGAATGTACACTTCAAAATATTCAAAAACTAATCCAGCTAGATACAAATTACATCAAAAAGGTTTCCTATTCAACACATCTATCAACTAGTAGCATTGATTTTTTACATTTCCACTCATCGAGAGATGGCGCTAAAAACAACTCCTGAACCAATGTTCTATCGAGTTCTACATTAGCCGACTAATTTATTATAGCAACGTGGAAATACTATTTCGCTTTAAGTATGCATATTTTGATAGCATACTGCGCATGCTTGCGTGACACAAAAAAGACAGAAAACAGTATCTTTGCTTCCTCGTTTTATAGAAGCCGTTGCCATTGGGATTAATGACTCATTTCATACACAGATGGCGCAGAAATTAAAATTACAAATTATCTCGATGCTTACACTGAGAAGTAACAGAAATCAATGAAAATAATGTTTACTAGCTTTTGCCCGCGGCTTCGCACGCGTTAAATTCGGGCTAACACAGAAGAGATTTTGGAATTATTAGTAGGAAGCGCCCGCCAGAATAGCCAGCAGATAGTAGATTTTTTCCTACTTTCTCGATACTTATCGTTATATTTTGGAAAATTCAAAAAAAATATTTATAAATTGTAGCCTATGTGCTATTCTGATGTATAAGCTACATTACTGTAAAGTTTCATCAAAATCCATTCAGTAGTTTTTGCGTTAAAGATTAACAAACATCCAAACATCCAAACATACTCACAAACTTTCACATTTATAATATTAATAAGATATATAGTTATTTCGTTATTACTGTTATGTAATTATTGCATTTAAATCAATATACAAGTAGAGTGCTCAAGTGTACTTTAAAAACAAACCATAATTCAAACTTCCTCGTTAAATACCTATTTAGTTTCAAAATGCAGTAAAAATATTGTGGGTTCATTGTGGTGAACATTGCCAAATTAAAGATGATTCTTTAAGAATCTCCATACATGTATACATACATGTTCATCATGCATGTATTTGAATATTTTCAAGTATAACATCCACTTTTTTATTATTATGCTAATTTTAGATTTAAGATTAAGTAGATAAAACGATTTTAATAGTAATCTCAGCGTACGTTGAACTGAAAGATATTTCTATCCATTGTTACACTGATATTTATTTAAATTAGGTACCTACTTGCTCTTTTTTAAGAAGTCGGTATCTCATTCATTTAGCAGGAAAATGAAATCATCAACTGCCTTGTGGGTTAAGTCTAGGTGTGAAATAAAACAATAATGTACATGAACAGATTTATTCGTTGACCTTCCATCAGGCAAACTTTATTGGTCCACCTTTATTGCTTCTATCTAGAGACGCGGTTGCGCGGTGCGCCGGGGAGGGGCCAAACGGGACGCTGTCGTGACGTGATCGTGTCGCGACGGTTACGGTCGTGTCGATGTCTTGACGAGTTTGGAGCGGTCAGCGCGCTCGGGTGATTTCATACCATTTTAGCGATTGATTTTTTTTATTTTTTTTATTTAAGTCTTGTCTTATTCTTGTAGGGGGTTTATCTGCTCTATCGTTATGTTTAGGCCTGTTGTTCTGGTGTTTCAAGTTCACTTTATAATCATCCAAGCGCACTAATTTCATGTAAAGGGATTTCGAGGCCTGTATTAGTGTGTAAGTATGTTATGTGAGTGTATGTGTGTGTTTGTGTGTGTCTGGATCTTAAATGAGTGGGACAGAATCGTGTCGTGTATCCTGCAGACTTAGCACGGCAACGCACGAGCAAGTGCTAAGCTGGCAGTTACAATTGGGTGCTGTGACCAGGATTGTATCGTGAGGACTAGAATCGTGTCGTGACCAGAATTTTGTCGTGAGGACTAGAATCGTGTCGTGACCAGGATCGTGTCGTGCGGGCTAGAATCGTGTCGTGACTAGGGTCGTGTCGTGACGCATAGGCGCAGGCGGCGGTGGACCAGTGAAGTTGCCTCGGCGCACCTAATTACACTTAACCTAACTATATACAAAATTAGTACCCGTTTAATTAATTTTATACTGAGACTATTTACAGGGTAAAAGACACGGGGTTGCGGATTACGCGCCTAGTGGCTAGATGGCAACCGACATGGTGGCCACGCCCAGCGGAACGATGCAATTGCTCTGATGCCCTAGCAATCGTCACGCGGTTCAGGAAAAAATATGTACATGACTAGTTTCCTTAAAAATGTCAATATATATTACGGGGCCAGCAACGTGACATCGATTGCTGGCCTTACAATATTAATAATACCTATTGATAAATATAAATGCATTTTAAACAGAAACAGGACGACGTAGCGGACGCGCCGGCTGTGCTAGACTCGATTCCAGACGCTACCGTCTCCGTTTCTGGTGCACCAATGATGCTTGGCCGACCAACCAATCAAATGGTTGGAATTTTATGACAAGGAAATGTAAATTCGACTTTATTTTTAAGGAGTCAAGCGAATTCCCTCCAATGAACATGAAACTACCGCGATACACACTCAGAGTGAAACATACGGATAACTCTAATCCTAAATCGAGTTTAGCTCGACATGTTCCGGGCTACTCCGTAGTTCTTCATGTAGTAGCTGCGGCAGCTCCGACAAACGCCACGGGCTAGCTCGACACTATGTCATATTGAGCTAAATTCGATTTAAGATTTGAGTTATACGTATTTTTGACTATACCCCTTACCTTTGTACTTTTATTTTTCACGAATGTATAAATTGTATATTACAGGTTTGATTAAGTTAGGTTTGTACTAGGCTATCATCGGGACGGTAGCGTAATGGAAGCAGCTCTCACCCAACAATCAGGTCCCTAAAACCTCAACTACCTTACGACAGTCTTGAAAATAGTGCATTATTACATTATTTTAGGCCTACCATACTATACGTGCTAGACTACTGAGGCCTAAGTAGGACTGACCGAAGTCTGTAAAATAAAAGATTTAACATTATAAAAGTACAAGTAAGTATACAACATTTAAAAAGGTTTACATTTGTGCACTATTCGTTTGTGCGGAAACTTTTTAAAAGTAATCTAAAATCCGTCAAAAATGCTTATAAAACCGTGACTGTCCTATGAGCTAACAGATAGACCGTTCATCGGGGGCGTTGGAGGTTTCTAACTTGTGCGAGTTTGAGCTTGAGTCTGACACAGCTCTGTCCAAAACTGAGCATAACACAGCGTGCTGGGTCGAGCACAGCGGGTCAGCGACCCAATTGTCTTAACCCAACCCAACTCCTCAGACAACACCACGCCATTACGACTTAACGTGCGAATGGTTACTTTGTGACCAGCGGCGAGTACAACAAAATTCAAGGGCTATTCTCTTAGGAGTCTTGTAACTGCTTCGGTTAATCGTGAGTTTATAGAGATCATACTTGCTAGCGAAGGCTTGAAAATTGTAGAAGCATTCCCTAGTAGAATACGGTCCCTGCAAACAGAAGCGTCAACTTCTCAGGTTGACGGCATCTGAAACAATCGAACATCTCAGAGAGCAACCCCTCTTTTGCTGTATTACCGTGGGTGCCCTAGACTCTGTTCTGGACATCCCTAGGGAAGTGACGAAGTCTGAGGCGTCATGAGTCCACTCGAGTAACCAACGGAATCCACCTGGACGGGTATCGCGGCGGTGCTGTAGGGGCCGACGCGAAACGAAGGACTCGTAGACCTTGACTAGAAATCTCGTACGGTAACTTATAACTACTAATGTATACAAAACTCACTTTAGACCTTTGGGCAATGCTTACCCTATTACGCGCGAACTGTCGTCATTTTCAAATTGCCTTACTTTAACATGCAACCGTATTTCTAGCAGTAGCTATGTTCGAACTAATTTTATTACACTCCAAGAATTTGAGATGATTGGTCAGCTTAGGAAGCGGGGTATTAAAGATTAGGTATAGCGCCTTAGGTTTAATATTACTGAATAGGGGTCCCAAGTTATATGCAAGAGTTAGGTCGTCGAGTCATGCGCCAGAGAGACTAGATACCAATCACTGTTTAGATAGTAGATAGAAGATTCAGAAACTGGCAGATACACTTGTCTCGCACTCAGGGCCATCTTAACAGTCTTTTAATTCGAAGGTTAATTGATTGAGTACCTGTATTAGGATTCGGATATTATCATATTTGAATTTTAAATATAATTTTACAGACATAGGCCATATTATTACGGCACGGTATGTTTATAATGTCTATAAACCGTGTATGTGTAACAGCGTTTTTTCTATAATTACAAGGCTACTTAGATTGTCCAGATATACTGTAGATAACCCTGAGAATCTTAAACAAGGATCCCAATCTTTTACCTAGTGGGAAAGAACCAGTGCCAAGAAAATTCTTTCGAGAATCATGGCGATCAAGCTACTCCTATGATTAAAATCCATCTTTTCTTTTAAATATATTCCACGATTTGCCAACCATATTGTCGACGTACTTTTTATTCTCGCAACCAGATGAGAAATCATGACTGCTGTTCTGTAATGAACTAATATTGTGATAGTCAATAAACTGTTTAGAGGTGTAGTTTCGTTTTCTAAAATTTAACGGGGCCTTTCGACTTCAGCGTCAAGACTGAATAAGTTTTTGAGAACAGCAACCATACTTCCTCATTTAAGTACCGTAGGCATCATGTTAGATATTGATTAAAGAGATTAAAGAGATTGCTCTAAACCAACATTCTTCATTTAAAAAAAAGTTATATTTTGTGGTCGTCCTTATTTTACCAATTAAGCAGTGACAGACGATTATGGCCTGAGAAATGTTCCTTTCATCATTGGTGAAATAAGAGCCAGATCACCCCAAGGCTTGCAATTATCGACATACGTGTCATATTTAATCAATACCCATTAAGAGAGGTACTTCTTAATCTAAAGAGCTTATGACACTGATTCGTACTCTTACAAGTTGGACCTATTCCAAACAGCTCGCTGCGGAATCCATAGACCTAATACTCTTTGAATTGCCAGTCTTACAAAGAACAGACAATATAAGACAGAAATACAACATAAGTATTATGTTGGCACTGTCTGTCGAGTCGCGACTGTGGCCCCTACAAATTTTGATACAGACCTGGATGGTTCAGACCGAGATACAGTCTATGATGCTCAGAATTTCCAGCTTCACTCTCACTCACTTCTGTTATCCTAATCACGTCCTTTGCAGGTTCAAATATTCTGTACCCAACCATAACTGGGGATATGTTGAAATGTTACCATTGGTATCACGATTGCAAAAATATTTCTAACCCTCAAAATTTCGTACACCAGATGTCAAAGACTTAAAGCATTTGCCATTTAATTGATTTTTCTCACCCATGACGACGTCACTACAATAAATGTCATAATATTTAGCAAGCTCATTGATTTTTTTTAAATATGCATTAATTTCTAACCATTTTACGCAAAAACGTGTCAATCAATTCCTTTCTTATTTTTGTCATGTTTCGAAGCAATCTGAGTTAAGAAACAATCCAAAACATAGACTTGCTTCTAAATTCACGTTTTACCAGCATGTCTTGTCTTCTCTTTAACTTATGTTCTCAACCAAATGATAACCACGAGTCCTTGTCTTTGATATAACCACGAAATAGTTCAAGCACTACCACAGTCAAGAGGAAGTTACTGTTCGCTTCGTCCATTATGAGCATCAGTTCCCCTCGGTCTGGACCACCAGGTAGCAGTCACTAGCACGTTACTCGTCCACAGTGGAGCATTGTGATCACTGAGGAGACGCAGCCGGCGAACTCGGGACCCTCGCTAGGGTCTTGTACAGCGGCGAGTTGACGAAGCGAGGGTACGAGTCTCGGTGCATCAGCGTGTAGATTTGTAGCTGAGCGTCGTCGAAAGTGTGCGGCGTTGGCTCCACCATGTTGCGGTTCACCACTTCGCGCACGCGTGAGTCTAAGGATACCTGGAAAGGGAAAAGTGCAGGGTAGGTTAAGAAGTCTAGGAGATGCAGAATGTTGATGGACTTTATGATAGAACTGGCAGAGACATCAAAGAAGAGAAAAGCGTCTTTTTTTGTTATTTTTCTCTATTTCATTGTGGAACGTAACAGAATAACTTGCTCTATGTAGACATACGTAAGTTGTGCAGCATTTAGACTACTATAGAGTTTATCGTTTAAAGAATCAAGATAAATAAATTAAAAGTTACCGTTGACTAACAACCTGGATAAATAAAAACACGGCAAGTATTATATTTTAAAAGGTAATTAGTGGTCTATTAAAACTCGCATGACTAAGTTACGTATTTATGTTACTGAAATGGACAATCAAAGAATACGCCCACTAAAACATATATTATGGATCGAGCAATGTCGTGCAAGGACTCCTATTAAAAAGTTCAACACAGAATACCAAGGTCAATACCTGAATAGTAATAATTTATTACACACAATAGCTATAATTACTGATTGGAGTTTTAGGTAGTTTATGGTTTAAATTACTACTTTAGATTATCTACACAGCTATATACTGATAAATGGTGTTATAGAACAATCCAATATCACTATCAGTAACTTTTCTTAGAAGATGTCAGAGATTGAAGATCTCGGAGCGTACCTTTCTAAAAGTCAGTATAAATTATCTTGAACACAAGTAACTAAAATTTTAAAGTGTATTAGGGTAGGGTATTAGGGGAAGAAGGAAATGCAGCCGAAATTTGAAAGGTTTTTCAATTTAGTAAAATGTACTCAATAGACCAATGGTACCAAAGATAAGAATTCTGCCGCCTTGTACAGGATTTCTGCCTTCAACAGGATCGAGTTTCTCGACCTTTCATCTCCTAGCAGACTATCCTAAACATGATATTTTCCTCCAAAAGTATTTTTCTTACCTCTCATACCCATCAACCAGTGGAATAGTAAAACGGTCTAAAGACACTTCTGCGGGAAAATGCCAGCAGTCGAAAGGGGTAATATTGTCGGAGTCCACTATTCTACATAGCAGTATACGACTCTTAAACACGGTTATCTTTTTGTTCGCTAAGTAGACGAAAGTCTTCTCGCTAGAACAATTGAGGTCTAGCGCCAACTATCGTCGATTAGTAGAACTTTTACTGTCAAAATAGTATCCTACATCCCGCTAACCAAGTTTCGTAAATCCGTTTCATAAATACGACTTCCACCTTCCTCTCTGTGGACTTCGGTCCCCAGGCATAACATCTGCCTGGAGAGAGATCTCTCTATTGGAGTCTTTCCCACAGAGGTGTAGACTATTGTCCAAGAGATGCAGTTCCTTAGTCCTTACCTCTTTGGGCGAAAGTATGGAGATGTAGTCCTCATAAATGAAGCGCGCCTTCTCCTCGACGGCGTCGGGGTCGGTCTCGCGCTTCAGCTCCTCGCAGGCCAGCCAGAACATGATGTTCTCCTCCGAGTACTCGCCGCGCAGAAAGTCGCGGAACACCTTGCGCCCGGCTGGAGATCAGAAAAAAGGTTTGGCCATAGAATTTTATGTCCAGCCAAAATACGTCTCACTGATAGGTGAAAGACCTCTCAGAGAGGGTTTGGGTCATAGGCCTCCGAGTGGTCTCGAATTTAGAATGAAGTCTCTCCGTATCTTTTGTGATGTCGTAAGAGGTGACTAACAAATAGTTTCGGCCAAAGATCAACTGGCAGAAATTTGTCCATGAAACTGGTTTCCTTGACCACTTTTATGTGCAATAAACTGTCATACAAACAAACATATTCTCACGCCTGTATTCCCAAGAAGGGTAGGCAGAGCACATGAATTCAAAAATCCAGTACCACGTTTAGCAATTTTAGGGTAACCAGATGGTTAAACGAGATATTGCAATGACAGGTTGCTAGCCCATCGCCTACAATACCCTAACCCTTTCCCAGAGTCGACCTCTTACGACAACCACGGGTAGAAAGGGGGAGGTGCTATTCTAATCCGGCACCACACGGTCAAATAAACAATAAACTGTCATACAGTAAAAAACAATAAGTGAAATCTCACCTGCGCTGCGCATGAGTCTGTCAAACGACTGCCCCCAGCTCTGGATCTCCTCCAGCGACGGCCTGCAAAAACCAGTACACATGTTTAGTAGAAGACTCGAGCTTAACTACTAAATTCAATCTTTTTTTTTTTTCAGGGACATTTGAGTATCGTTACCGTCGAGCTTTTATGACGAGAGGGATGAACGTGAATGAAGCGAAAGAAGTAAGTATGTCAGAATAGAAGCGAAAGACGCTTTGTTGTTTCTTCCTATGCAAGGAATAGGGCGTCATGTCTATGTATTCTAGGGCTAGGCGTCCAGGGGCTAGGGGTCCTAAGCCAAGGGCTTCAAGGCCTAGGGCTCTTAGAACTACGTCATCATGGGCAAGCGCTCCTAGAGCTAGGGCTCCTAGGACTTCTAGGGCTAGGCTTCTAGAGCTAGCGCTCCTAGGGCTCCTAGGGCTAGGACTTAACTTACGGCGCATCTCCGTCACAGAGCAGCGGGTCCTGCGGTCCAGGCTCTCGGGGCTTCTTGCCGGGCCCGCCTTCCGAACCGCGCGCCGCCAGGCTGTAACGCGAGCAACACTTGTTAATACTAATTATATATATTACACACAGGTGTAACAAATCCCTAGGTGATAATGATAATTCACAGGGGTATAAGGTAAACTTCCCTGTGCTCCACACTGACCCAATGCATGGCACTTGCAACCTTATATCATAGTAAGACAGGTGACAGATGGGTGTCATTTACTGGGCGTTAAGGCGTCGAGCATTAGTACATTTACCTTACGTAAGTGGATTATTTGACACTTATGCCATTGTTTCTTTCCCAGCTGACATTGAAGATTGCGCAGAATCGCGAATAGGAAGAACAATAATGGCTTAAGTGTCTAATAACCCACATACTTAAGTAGCTCTGAAAACTATAAAAAGTGTCTTAGTGTTTTTTCGCCATAAAAAAAACAAAACGATTTGTTTTTCTTATTCTATGGATTCAGGTAACGCGGGAATTAAAATGACGTTTAGTAATTTAACGATTATTTATCAGCTATCCCGATTTTGTGGGATTCTTTCTGAATAGTAAATTTGTAGCTTTTATAAACGGTTTTATACTGTGAGTTATCACCAGGAGGATATGTTACACAATTAGTTAATAGGTTAGGTAGTGTAGAAATAATTCAATTCACATTTCTCACTAAGCGCAGAAGTCAGTAAAAGTACGAATTGGGAATTTCCTACGTAACATGAAAAGAAAATATGAAATATTCTAAAGAAAATACGGTTTCATTTTGTAATGGTATGGTGTGATAATAATATATGTTTATTATTTTTATTACTTACCACTTTGCCCTGAAACAAGGAAATAACACTGTTTTAAAATCAGACATGAAAAGTTACACGGAAAATGACAGAACCTACTTTGTTTTCAATTCGATTAATAATGGGTAGATAATGTAAATGTAATTAATTTATGATCTTTCGTAAGATAACATACAAGGCCAAAGTGATATTAATTGTGATGAAGTTAACACTAAACATAATTTTAACAATGCTTATGAGCTTCATTTTTAATCATCTTTCGATAAAAGATGGCGATCATGTATTAGAAACAAGTGAGCGAGGTAACAGTGAATAAATTAATGTTTTTGAAGTTTGAAATAATTGGTTGATGTTATGATTGAAAAGTGTAAATGATCGAGATAGACATTCAAATTTGTATGAATTCGGAGAAATTCGTTTACACGGTTGCCAAGTTATATTGAAAGACGCTGTAATAGGAATGACGAATGGGATAAAAATATAGTCCGTCAGCTAGATTATGGAAAAATATGAAACATTTTTTTTTTGATATGTAAAAGTCACTCTTCCGCAAAAATGGATTCCTTTTCACAGTTATGTTGATACGTAATAATCATCCAAATTTAATACGAATTACAGGTAGAAATTTTGGAGAAATTTTCGGAACTGCTTTTAAGTACATATAATCTAAATAGTTTATCTTTAGAATCTGGTTAAATAGCTAAATATGACCCCTATACCAGTGAAGATTACGAAATCCAAGAAAAATAAGATAACAGTGATGATGATGTAAACAAAGACGACGATAGGAATTTAATAGCGAATGAAGAATCTGATAGAAAACAAGATGCTGAAATTTATTTATTTATTTTATTTTTAATTCTAATTATTATTAAGTTGTTGAAGATGAAGAAGAAGATGATGAGGAAGAAGGGTTCTCACCAGGAACAAGAGCAGCAGCAACACCAGCACAGGCAGCACGGCTTGGCGGCGGGCCGGCAGCCGCGCGCCAGCGCAGCCAGGCTGCACATCTACACACAGACACACACTTTAGCAAAGGTGGATCCAACAGCAAGGCATTAAAGTGACATGAGAATCGCTTTGAATGAAACTGAAGATTTCTAAGAACGTATTTCTTAAGCTTCAAATGCACTGTCAGTGGCGGCGGAGTGGCGTGACTTTATTGATTGTAATAAGTATTCGAAATTATACGAAAAATAGCGAACAAAGTACCGTTACGCTTGTGCTGTCAGTGAATATGGAGCTTTTGGGCTCTGTGATTTGCCAAGCGTTTCGGATATCAATGATGATTCGTTTACCATCAAGCGACATATTTGCCCGTGTACTTTGTTTATGATTAAATAAAAGACATTAAAGAAATGATTAGAGTGTTATCCCATTATACGTTCCAATACACCCCGCTTTGAAGTATAGGAGTACTTAACTTGAAAATTCGACTTCCTAATGCATAACACACAAGTACGTTCAAGCCTGTCTCAATTTTATCAAACCTTTTAGACC
The DNA here is from genome assembly GCA_005406045.1 of Adoxophyes honmai. Classification (NCBI taxonomy): domain Eukaryota; kingdom Metazoa; phylum Arthropoda; class Insecta; order Lepidoptera; family Tortricidae; genus Adoxophyes; species Adoxophyes honmai. The sequence goes on from BHDV01015977.1 coordinate 109,128, forward strand.
ATAGTCTAGTCATATTTCACAACATTGTTATTGCAAATGTCATTGTGTTCAACGGCCTTCTTCAATTCCATTCTTTCTTGGTAGTAATCTTCATCATCAAATTTCACTACTATATTAAATTTGTTTTCAAAAATTTCCTCCACCGGTCTTAAATGACTTCGTCATGATCATTATTTTGCCACAAGGATCTTGGTAACATTCTGATCTAAACAAATCTGTCTCTAGACACACAATTTTTACTATCAATCATCATTATCAAGAATTACCAGATAAGTAGGTACTCTATTGCAGTAAGCATCATCAATTCATAACATTTAACTATTTTTCATATCTGTTCTAAAAACAGCGAAGTTAGTTCAGGATATCAAATCACATTGTTCTTTTTTGTATCTCGTTCATCATCTGTATTGGAAATTATGAGATTTCCATCCCTCACTTCTAACTCTGTATCAAATCTCCACCCTTCATCTTGTCGCGCTTCAGTTCCTCCACATTTTATCCAAACAATAAACGTTTTCATTATATTCATTTTCTAAATCTTCATAACTGTATCCACGAGCCTTTAGATGTTGTGCATTCAAGAGGCGTAAACACATCGCCTCAGCCCCCAATCCTTTGCTCACTCAGATCAAAGGTTTGTTCTAAATAGGGAAGGGTTCCTCATGTGTGTCGTTGGTTTTATTTATATTCCTCTTAAATCTAGTCGAATGTAATTTTGCCTTCGATCTCTTCTTCACATTCTGTAGTACAGGGTGTGCAAGTATTGTGATGTATTTTGAAATAAACATTGTACTTCTTTATCGCACCTATAGAACCGACTGACACATACAGATACGAAAATCCTGTTTCAAAAACTTTGCTGATGACGATTGAGATTGGCCGAAACTAAGTAAAAATTTGTGGAAATGTTTCCCAAAGTTGAAAAACCTCTTAACCAAATTAAACGAAAATTATTTAAGCGTTATCATGTTTTAATAAGCTGTCGATGTCTCTTAATAAGGAAATGATGCGACCAAATCAATCCTTCCTTGCATACACAATGTGCATAAGGTTAACGTCCGTGATTTCGACACCTTAACAGAAAACATTTCAAGTGCGTCGTAATATTGTTTGTTTATATATTTACGCAAAATGTTTTTAGATATTTTTTACGATAAAACCCTTATTGTAAAATGGAATTAGGCTTATGTGGTCATAACATCAAAACATCTCAAAAGTAGTATTAACGTTAATCAATCCGATTGCAAGGGTATCGCAGGCAATTTAGCTAACAGATTGTTACTTTAAGTATCTTAATAATATCAAAACAATATTTAGCGACGAATACACGTAGTGTCGTACACTAGGACGTTTCCTTATACAACATGTGAAACATTTTAGCAAACCAAATTTTTCAAACAAGAGTTGCACCCGTGACCCGACCGTCATCTCACCCACAAAGCAAAAGATCTGGTTGACCCAGATACCCCGACACGTGCGACAAGTCTGGAAGTGGATTAAGAAAACAAGCCGACGGCTGAAACAATCATGATATAAAACTACATAGAAGAAGAATACTTTAATTGACGCAAATTAAGACGTATACAAAACGAGTTACAGTGACATTATGCTTAAAAGAGGTACAGTCGAGTTCATTAATATATGAGCAAAACTGAGGGTTCAAAAATACCTGTACACCCTTATGACATTGACAATAAGGTGCAAAAGTTTACATATTTGGCATTTGTCTGCTCACTGTTGACTGTACGTATGAGCCATGATGGCCCGAAGTGAGAGTCATCACGCCTATATTCCCAAATGGGGTAGGCAGAGCACACGAAACGCATTAAGAAGACAGCGCTCATTCTTGTCGCGACCTCTGACATATTTTTTACGCTTTAAGTTGGCAGGAATGAATTACAGTGACAGGTTGCTAACCTGTCGCTTATGATTTACCTTAACCTAAGTCCTTAGTCGCCTTTACGACATCCACGGAAGAAATGGAGAGGTGTTTTAAACCCGAAACCACACGGAAATATTATTTTAGACATCGAATATTAAATTGGTTACTGAGTCAAGTGTTTTCAACCTAATAAAGGATGCTTGGAGTTTTGTAATGGTTGTTGTTAAAGGGTAACGAAGTGGATAGGGTTTTCGGGTAACTACCGCTGTGTAGTTCCCGACTTTTGATATGAATATTCAGGGTATTCAAATCGTTCCGATAATTTTCGATGTTATAATCAAGGAGCGAAACTATGGTGCCTATGACTCGTACCCTTGGTAGAATAATGTTCTATCTGCAAAATGTTAGGTTTACAGGAGAGCGCTTAGAAGATTTGCCGCGCTAGTTTAGTGAATAGATTTGCATGGGTTAATGGTACAATTCTGAAATTTTAGATATATGCTAATAAAACTATTCTTGTCTAACCGTGTATATAAAATTTTCGTTTTTATCATTATTTGAAGAATTAGGCCGTCTCATGATCACTTAAGACATTTTTTTACCAAGCCTATCATGTCTTATGATTACATAAGACGTTATTTTACGAAATCGATCACGCGTTATGTGTACATGGGTCATTCTTTGAGAGAAACACTTCTGCCCTTTGAGCATATAAGTCGTTTTTTTACCAACTTAAGGCAGGATATGAGGTCGCATCTGCATTAATACTCTAGTAATCTTACTGAAAAAGTATTTATTACTGATGTCCTTTCTTAAACTTCTGAAAGTTCTCATAATAAATAGATCAAAATACCAAAATTTGTGATACATAAAGCTGAATAAAATAAAATTGTATTCAAAATTATATTCATGAACAAAATAATTATTAACTACAAATAAAAAAAACTTAATCGAGGTTAAATAATTATGATTATAGTACTATGTATTATTTTTCGTAAGTTTTTAGGTATATTACCTTCGTTACATAAAATCATGAGATCCTTAAATTTAACGATGGTATTATATTTAAAATTTCGCGAGTTGAAGTTCAAATTAAATTTAAACAAAGAAATTCAGCATGTTACGTTTTGAGATACCTGGGCGATAAGTTGAACCTCAACTCACGGAGTCATATGTATGATATCGAAACATTACACAACAGAATCTTCACTCATTTTGGGTCAAAGTATTCTTTCACAACCACTGTTACCACAAACGATTATTAATGCTGCCTTGTCATAATTAAAAACGATCCTGCGACATATTTACAACAGTATTATGGTTCATTCTCTAGGACTACGAACCATCTGAGAAAAGATCTCAATTCGTCTGTCGTTTAAACTAAATAGTTTTTATAGACGAAGTTTTCTGACAGTTCTCTAGCTAAAATCTATCTTGCTGACTGTCCACAGAGGGGTGCTCTTTCCAATACTAATGTACTGGTAATGTGGTGGTAATGTACGGTAGCAAAAGTTGGGTATAGCAAAAAAATAACTTAAATGCAGTAGATACGAGAGCGTTGAGAAGAGTGACAAAGGCTGGTGTGAAAGTAGATATAGTGACTAAGGTATAGAAAAGTATAAATAGTTGGTTTGGTCGTATAGATTGACAGAAGATTTTTTTAAACATATTTATCTGGGTAGAGTGGAAGTGCGGACTTTCCACCGTGACTTAATTGGAAACGTTTTGGAAAAAGGTTTGGTCAAAAGTATCCAGAACCAATAAACATATATTAAGAGATTTATGAAGGTGAATGAAGCGAATGAGGTATGTCAGAATCGCAGCAAATAAAATATAGTGGTCTATCTCTATCTACTTCTGTTGGGCAGAGGCTCGAAGGCATGTATCAAATATATATTGTAGAATAAAGATAAAACAATGCCCTTTTATAATAACTTCTGTGAAGACAACTCAGTATATTCTTGACATCGAATAACAAAAGCGATAATTTATGTACAAAAATTCTCAGTTTTTTTCCGAACTATATCTGTATACCTTATTTTTGTAGTAAAACTTGCTGTTGTCATGATTAAATCATTCATTGTATAGTTGAAACGTGAAATACATACATTCATAGGCAAATTAATGTGGACCGGTAACTATAGTATAACTTATTGTACAGTGTCATTGACATTATTCTCACCACCATCGAAAGAACATGGGGTGTGGGTCTGGTGGCTTAAGATTGATTCCAAAAATTTGCCTCTGATTGTGTAACACAGTCTGATCTTTCAGACTAATTTGCGTTAAAAGTTTCGGTAAATGTTTCAGCTATTTCAGACGCCTCAACGTTTCAAATCATCATCAATCCGTTTTTGTGGTAGAGTTGTCAGGTAATGCTTTTCTATGAGGATTGGATGGTTCATCATAACAACGAATATTGTAATGATCCCTAATGGGTGATGGCATTGGAGTGCGCATATTTATTAAATTATCCACAATAATACTAAAATTAGAAATCGACGGAGAATTCTCAAAGTTATCAGGTGAATCTAATGGGATTACTTAGTACCTACATGTTCCGATCTGAAACTGCTACATGGACCTTCTCTTGAAATTAATGGTGCTTGTATTCATAAATATATTTTTGTGTGGTGTCGGATTTAGAATAACACCTCTCCGTTTCTTCAGTTTCTCTCCGTTTAAGGAAATAGGTTAAGGTATATTTTAGCCGACAGGCTAGCAACTTGAAACGATTATATCTGCTAACATAAAACCTAAAAAATATCCTAAAAGTGGCCACGAAACGTGAAATCTACTTATCTATAGACTTTGTCTATGTAACATTTCGTATGTTCTGCCTACCTCATTTGGGAATACAAAAGTGGAACGTTGACTAGGTCTGGAGTTAAAAAGTTTGCTATTGTCATATTATGAATGGCAATAACAGATAGCATTTAGTTAATAATAGTCTTGATTGAAAAAAAAAAGTTTGTAAAATAACTAAAAAAATATATGCATTTGATACACACTGCCAGTTTATCGCTTACAAAAAAAATTTGATTTAGCTTAGTTAAGAAATTAAGGTTTTATTTAACTTCAAACTTACAGAAAATAGTCTCTTATGAAATCAATCCTCAAAAAACGTCGCATGTGACAACGAGGCGTTTATATTTTTGTCAAAGAAAGTCTCATGTGATCAAACGACGACAAGAAATTCGTCCTAAAACGACCTATGTGATTTTACTACGAGCAATTTTATGAACAGTAAAATAAACATATAAATATACCAAACGCTTAATATATTATGCCACGTCATTTTTAATAAAACATATTGCATAAATTAATATTTTGAGAAATAACGTCGCATATGCATGCGTGACTCACGGTTTCGGTACAAAAATATTGTCAAAAAACGAGTTATGTGAACAAAACAACATTTTTTGTACTTAACTTTGCGAAGAAGGAAGAAAGTAACTAGATATTAAATGATGTTTGCTCCGTATTCGTTTTTCCGAATTATAGTTCGCTACGAGTGAATTAATGTGCGGCTACTTATAACGTCGCCACTGAACATAGGACGGCGCGAGCGTAGCGGAACGCTCCTTAACAGAACGTCTCAGGTGCATAACCAATCATTTTTTACGGTAAATTATCACATCGGTCGTTTTTCGATTCAAATATCTAAGAAACTAACAAAGATAGAAAAATAAATGTTTTTGTTTTATTTAGTATGCACTATTCTAAACAGTTTGGCATCATAAAACCATTTTCGTTTTATAATCACATAGAACATTATTCTACCAAGGGTGCGGACTGTTTTATAACCTCAAGGTTTTCGAGCATTTCTGACGCATTTTTTCGAGCAAGCAGTATCTTTGTCTCGGATCTAGATTGTTAACAAATAACAAATAGCTTATACAAATACATACATACAATGCGTTCCCAAATGGGTATGCAGAGCACACGAAACGTGACTTGGACAAAACAATGGTTATTTCACGCGTCGCAACCACTTCTAGCATAATTTTAGGTTTAAGAAAAGATGGAAGCGGTATAATAGTGACAGGTTGCTAGCCTGTCGCCTAAAATATAAATTAACATATTTCCTTAATCGCCACTTACGACATCCATGGATGGACACACACTCAAATCGTGTACGCAAACTGTCCTAAATCAAACTGGGATACAATTTTAAACACCTAAGCGTACAGACCACAAAAACCCACAATCCCTGTCGTATCTTACATACGCGAACGCCCCCTTTCGCCCCATCGCCCAACTACCCCCCGACTTCCAGTCGAACTCCCCTCCTCCCTCCTAAAAGGTCAGTGCAACATCCTGCTACATCGGAAATATTGAAATAGAGCATTTACCTAGATAGAGTCGTCATTATCATCATCATACATGATCCTGATTTCCCAAGCAGGTAGGCAGCGTACCGTCGCGAACAGGGATTGTTGAGCCACTTACCTATGTTTGTAACTTGGTCGTGTAATACTAATCCAATAGCTGACATCTAGTCGGTCACATCGGTCATTGATTACACGTCTAAATAACGAACAGTGGCAAGTGGCTCAACAATCCCGGTTCGTGACTGTACAAGCAACGCTGCATTAGACGAAACCACGACTATCTGAAATAGTCATAGATTCCTCTTATGTAGGTACATTGTATACGCATGTATTTATTAACTGGTAATTATTATTTAGTAGGTAATTTATCCTAGACTTTAACTTTAATCCGTTCAATTTTAACCCGTGTGGTGTCGAGTCTAGATTAACACCTCTCCATTTCTTCCGGGGATAGCACAAAGAGGCGACTAAGGAAACAGGTTTAGGTATCCCTTAGGCGACAGGCTCGCAACCTGTCACTATTATACTACCATCTGTTTTCAAACCTAAAATTATGCTAGAAGTGCCTGCAGAGTGTAAGGGTCATAATCATGGTTTTTCTGTCACGTTTCGTGTGCTCTTCCTACACCGCTTGAGATTACATTTCGATGTCTACTGTAATGGTTCCCAATGTCAGACACCTATCACACCCGTGTAAGCGTGACACTAAATTCCAACGTGTGTAACACGAACTGAAAACCGAACACAGCACAATGCAAAAAGCACTCTAATTGACCATTGCGAAAGTCGACAATGTAGTTGCTAATTATACGCAAGAGAGAGACAGGCGATCAAAAAGTTAATTTAGGACCGGGAGTAAAAGAGACAGCACGCGATGATTCATCGGGTAAACAATCCGAGCAAAACTGGGTTAAATCGATATACTGAGTGTGAACAGATTCGTAATAAAATCACTGCCTTCGCCATTACCATGGGTTTGCTGTAGTATTCGCTAGCTAGAGAGGGCTATGCTTGAGGTCGAATACGCTATCGAATCAAAAATGAGGAGATTCACATTTATACATACATCACGCCTATGTTCCCAAATAGGGTAGGCAGAGCACACGAAACGTGACAGTCAAAACTATGATTATGACTATTCCACGCTTCGCAGCCACTTCTAGCATAATTTAAAGTTTGACAAATGATGGAAGAGGTAGTATAATAGTGATAGGTTGCTAGCCGTCTAAAGCATGCCTAAACCTATCTTCTTAGTCGCCTCTTACGACATCCACGGAAGAAATAGAGAAGTGTTATTTTATCCCGACACGTTTTGACGTCCTCGACGTTTCGGCTGCGTTACAGCGACCGCGGTCACAAGTAGACTGAGGGTGAGGTGTTACCAGACCGATCGATGGATCATCGATGGACGGCAAACGGCAATGGTCTACGTCGATCAAAGCTGATCGTCTAGTCTGGTAGCTTAATTGATCGTCAGATACCAGTCGACTAACCAATCGATCGATTGCCGGTCGATTACACCGGTCGACGCTGATCGACTAACCACGGCTATATTCCATTCTACTATTTCATTCTACCATCGATCGATGATCGATCGATTAATCTGGTACTGATGGCACGTAACGCTTAAACGCTTCTCCGTAAACGCTCTCATATAACGCCATAAGTTTGAATCTAATGTGGGTTTCGCCACCGCACGCGACGACACTCATCTCTTTAAACGAGACCAAATAAAAAAGTTACCAGAAGTTACAACTGCGACTGACCACATCTCAACACAGGTGAGAATAGGCTAGATGACTAGAAAAAACTATTTAGTCCGTTCGAAAAAATATTGTACCCATATTTTTTCTTTTATTTGACAGACGAAAAATGACGATAATACAGAGCCTAAAAGTTTCGCGTAACGATTATGATGCCAATTGATTATTATGCTTATTTGTGCACATTTTACATTAGTCTTCATGATATCTATGCTTTTTGTATTTATGTTTTTAATGCTATGCGTAAAAAATACCTCATGAGGATTATGCACTTCACAATTTCGGCGAAAAGCGTGCGTGACAATATTACTATAATGACTTTATGCCTCCCAATAGAGAACCAACGATTTACAGTGGCAACTCGTAGTAGTGGCCCTGGGCTGTTGGGCCTTGATATTGTAAATCGGACGCGAATAGATCCGCAGTAACTAAATCATTAATTACTGGTCGACTTTTACCGCCGCCTCTGGAGAAACAAACGAGCCGAGTCGTCAACTTTAGCCACTGACAGTTTCCATTGTATAGTGTTATAGAATTAACTCATTTGACCCATCGCTGAACGTTGTTGAAATTAACGTAATAAAGATTGCTTTTATCGAGCGAAGCAACGTTGCTATGACGTTTACTGGTACCTACACAAGTTCTATAGTGGGTCAGGAATTAATTGGTTGGATAGTACGCCAGCGCCATGTTGAATGCAATTTGCTTGAGGGTGCATTTAAAACCTTCATCGAGCTCTTTAGTTGCAAATAAATCCATTTTTCATACGAAAAAAGGATAGAGCGACTTCTTCCAAGACTACATTTTATTCTGGTTTAGTTATATGTAGCTGATAGTAGGTACCTAAGTAAAAATCACAAATTGATAAATTCTATTTATTTTGTTTTTCGAGTGTCCTGAGTCAGTAGAATAAAAATCCGACAAGTGCGAGTTGACCTGGCGCATAGAGGGTAAACAAGACAGTGCCTATCAGATCTGCTACCACTCATTCAAATAGAGCAAAAATTGGCAAAAATTGTGTTTTTTGTGTGGTCGCAACTTTAAAAGTTTAATTAATTTAAATTTTGTTTTTATTAAAGTAAAGATACAACTGAGTATTTTGTGAATATTTTAAGCACCTACACATACACTACGTATTTCTTATTTCTTTACTCGCCTCATACGACATCTCCGGAAGGCTACGCGGCTAGGCGACGGTATACAGCAGGCTAGCAACCTGTCACTATTATACCTGCCTACTCAAAACCTAAACAAATATGTTACAATACATACATACATACATATTCTCACGCCTGTATTCCCAAGAGGGGTAGGCAGAGCACATGAATTCAAAAATCCAGTGCCACGTTTAACGATTTCAGTGTAAACCAGATGTAACCACGTGATAGCTAGCCCATCGCCCGCAATGCACTAACCCTTTCCCAGAGTCTACTCTTACGACACCCACGGGAAGAAAGGGGGAGGTGCTATTCTAACCCGGCACCACACGGGAATATGTTACAAGCGGCCACAAGACGTGAAATAGTCATTGTCTTGTCTATATATATAGCGTTTCATATGCTCTACTGTTGCGAATACAGGCGTGATACATGTATGTAATTATACACAAGGGGGCTATCGCAATATGTGTGTAACTCTTGTCTCACAGGTGATTCACGCCGCTGATGCACATATCTCATGCACGATGCACGCTGCATGGCGGAAGCACCACAACCGTTAGCGGGGTAGTGGGTGAGGGTCGTGTATAAATAGCGGCGCGCGCGCAGCGTGTAACATCTGACGATGGGCGTCCAGAGCGTCTAGTGTAAACTAAACGGTCATGGATTCGATAACGAGAATTAACGCTAAATTGTATGGAGACGTGACGACCGCAGCAGTTGTGGAAAGTGTGAGGCTCTGTTTCAGTGCCCATGGTTTCGCGATAATTTGCTTACGAAATCGTTATCGAATCCATGATCGTTTTGATTACACTAGACGCGCTGACCCAGTGGTTCTTAAACAGCGGCCCGCAATCGTTAGCCTACTAGCAAATTACTAGCCTATCGCCTAACATATTATAATGTATTCCTAAATGCAGGGAGAGCACACAAATAGCTACATATAAAAACCATGACTATTCCACGTCTAGTAGCCACTTCTAGCTATTTTTTGGGTTTTTGTTAAGAGGTACGATGGTGACAAATTCCTAGCCTGTCCTCTAAAATATACCTTAACATAACCCATGGGCAAAGCCAGGGGGTTTTGGGGTTCAAACCCCCCCGAAAAGTTCAGGCTCCCATATAACAATCGTGTTTTTTTTTGTGTCCGTCTCGCACTTGGCCGATTTTTTTTTTCGTCAAACCACCCCCCAATTAAATTCTGGCTACGCCCGTGACATAACCTATTTCCTTAGTTACCTCTTACGATATAGGTATCATCGGAAGAAGTGGTGAGGTGTTATTCTAAGTCCGACACCGACACCCCAAGGAAGACAAAGAGATCCAAAACATCCTTAATATTCAAAATTCAAAATTCAAAATTCAAAACTTTATTTATGCAAATAGGCTCCTAAGAGCACTTTTACACGTCATTTTTGATTTT
>BHDV01015977.1:121967-156922 GCA_005406045.1 Adoxophyes honmai
CTGTGGCCCAGTCGCTGAACTTTGCTTTAATTGACCCTTTCTTTTTTGTCTTCAATTTGAAATTTTTTCCGAACTCCTCATTTATTACATATTATTATAACTCTATCTCTCTCTATCTGTCTCTATGTTATCTCTTTACATTTCAAGTTATAAAATTTAACAACACACACTCTTTTGGAGAAATAGATGTCCAATTTGGATTGAGCCCTCAACACTTTGATTGAAATATTAAATGAATCAACTCCTGGGCTGTAACGAAATCGAGATAGTAGAAAAACTCATACTGTACAAGGGTCCCGGGGTGTAACAATAGCGGGATAGGAAATAAACTCATGTACCTACCGTCCCCTGTTGAATAACGGCAGAAAGTTTTGTTTCAGAGGATGAACTAAAGCGTACTCTTGTGTCCATTCCTCCGAGAATTTTCCTAACGACACCTTAATCACGCGGGAAGCCATCGCGTCCATTATTTTTAGTTGTTATTTTCAGAAAGTCTATTTAAAACGTTCTTTAATTAGGTCACGCCAAGAATTTGTACTAAAGTGAGAGTGTGAAAAATGACATAATTCACTCGGGCACGCTAAATAGAATTCATGGTCAACGTTATTAGTAAATCTGTGACAAAATTCAGTTATTTTCGTGATGTATGTTGTATTAGTTGCCGCGCGATTACCAGAAATTATTGAACTGGTTTTATAATGAGTTTGCTGTTTGGAATACCATAAACAATACCACCTCTCCATTTCTCTGTTCATGTCGTAAGAGGCGTTTAAAAAATAGGTTAAGGTATATTTTAAGCGATAGGCTAGCAACCTGTCACTGTTGTAGGTCCCTTTTAACTTAAAACATAAAAAATACAGACAGCGGAAAGTGACATTGATTCTACTTTTTGATTTGTTGTGAAGAGTATTTCCCTGTCTTGACGAAACACACATCGTCAACATAAATATCACTGTACTCGATGTATCAAATTAACGAAGTACTTCACCAATCTAAGAATCGTTTGTTTGGAGTCGCACTGACCACAGATGTTACGGGTCACTGACCTTTGGCTCTAATTAACATGTTAAAAGACAGTTCATTACAGTACTTAGTTAAATTGGGTAATAATACCAGGCATCATAATCATTTAGAGACCATTTTTAAGGGAGAGAATAGAAAATAATATGGAGACCTTTTTGCACAGTTATTGGTTCAACTAATTTCTCTTTGGTGGGTTAGATTGACTGTTAATCAATAACACCTCTCCACTTCTTCCGTGGATGTCGTAACTAAGGATAGGTTTGATATGTTAAGTAGGCTAACAACCTCTTCCAGTTCTTGAAGCTAACTACAAATGGATATGAAACGTGAAATGGTCATGGTTTTGTTCTATGTCACGTTTCATAATTATGCTATGCCGACCACAGGTGGGAATAAAGTCGTGATTGTACGTCGTATGTGCTACGAACTGGGTAAAATGTTTCCTTATGCGTATACTTTTATAGGTTGTCTGTTCCTGTCATAATAAAATTATCTCCTCGGTCGCCTCTATGATATCCACAGGAAGTATGAAGAGATGTCATTCTAAATCAGACACCACACGGGAATGCGAAACTGAATCTAAATGTTATATGTATAGAACTAGCTTTTGCCCGCGGCTACGCTCGCGTTAAATTCGGGGTAACACAGAAGAGATCTTGTTGCCCGCATGCCAATTTATAGCTTTTTTCGTTGAAAATAGCGGAATCCCACTATTTTTCCTATCGTCATATTTTGGAAAATTCAAATTATTTATAAATTGTAGCCCATGTGCTATTCTGATGTATAAGCTACATTACTGTAAAGTTTCATTAAAATCCATTCAGTAGTTTTTGCGTTAAAGAGTAACAAACATCCAAACATACTCACAAACTTTCACATTTATAATATTAGTAGGATTTTGTAAAAAATCTGAACAAGTTTCGAAACACTGAGTGCGTGAGTTTGAATACTTTCAATGCGTAAAATCTTGAATGAGAATCGTGTTGCAACGTATATAAATAAAACGAAACTGATCGTTGACTGTTGAGCATATGTTACATAAAAACATCGTAAGTGCTTGTGGTATCACTACCATAAGCTTTAATAAATAATATTAGGTATTTATTAAGGTAGTAATATTACCTATGAAATTGGCGTTTGGTATGAAGATTTCCATGATATTTCCGTTTTCCACACTAAATGTTTTTTCACTTTTCACTCATTTAGCAACTAAATATACTAGCATTATAAAACTTTTGTCCGTGTTTAAAGATACTTACTTATAAACAAACTAACTATGAGGATCGATGTTAGTAAAAAAAGGATCAATTAATTATATTGCAACCAATTACATACAAAATATCGAATACATAAACGAACTTGAGTAGGTATCAAAATATTTTTTTATATAAGTAGGTACATTCTTTGGATTTGTGACAGTAAAAATTTGCACGACGAGGACAAAATCTTTAAGTTATCGGGGGGCACGGCAGTGCCCCCACCAAGTCGAGCGCAAAGCAAGCACTGCCGTACCATCCTTTACTGGAACCATTTCGCGGCATTTTCAGGCCCCTATTTGAGAACCTCTGGATAAAAGTAGGACGCTGAAATTTTCGTCATCTAATGAACTATAACCACATACTTAAAATCCAAAATTTCAAGTCTGTAAGTAATTTAGTTCCAAAGTTAAGCGAAAGCAAAGTTTCGCATTTTCGACACTCACTCACTCACTCACTCATGATCATCAAAATATAACTAGTACTTCCCGTAAACTCAGAGAGCTGAAATTTGGTACATGGTTAGGGATTAGCGACTACATAAAGGGAAAAATGTAAAAACTAGGATAATCGAAGATCTGGAGTACCTGGTGAAAACACTAGAGCCCAACCAAACTACTATAGAAATCGACATACCTCCTTTCCAAAAAATATTCAACTTAGTGGGTCGCTTCATTTGATGTCAAAAATCTGAGGTCTGAAGTATCTGATGAAGACCCTGAGCTGCTCTGGTACATAAAAAACTGTAATTGCAAAAATCCAGCGTAGAGAGACACATCTTCTAATTTAAGAAACGCGAATGAGCAATACGAAAAACTGTTCCTACTGTACGAGATCAAAACCGGAAAAAAGAAAAGAAAGATAATTTGCAAAAATAAGTAAATGTGTAAAATAAGAAAATCCAACATAATTAATGAATATGCTCACGTTTCTACAAAAAGAAGTGAAATCCCATCAAAAACATTCTGTAAAAAAACTACCCAAGTCTCGTTGAAGCTGCTTGTTTATCTCTAAAAAGTAATGAAATCTAGACATAGTTGTGCCAAGTCTAAGGTTCCTTACTGCGATTTCTTTATTATTATAGTTAATGTTGTGTGACTTGGCCGTTGAACACTTTATACCAATTACCCATACCAGTATGGGCTATTATCTAGCGTAACAAACAAGGTAGTTGCAACATTACATGTTAACAAAATTGACTTGTACCTATTAACGTATAAAAAATGTTCAACGGCCAAGGCACACAACTTTAACTATAATAATAAAGAAATCGCAGTAAGGAACCTTAGACTTGGCACAACTATGTCTAGATTTCATTACTTTTTAGAGATAAACAAGCAGCTTCAACGAGACTTGGGTAGTTTTTTTACAGAATGTTTTTGATGGGATATGTCTTTTATGTTATTGCAGTTGCGATAGTGAAGTACGAAAGAAAAATCGCCTGTTTCTAAGGTACGGGCCTAATAATGGACTACCTTCTATCCCGGAACGCATAGAACCTGAGGGATTACGATAATTCTACACAGACAGAGTCTTGGGCAACAACTAGTTGTACAATAGTGTTTACCAACTGTCTATTTTCTAAATACTTAATCTAGTCCTCTTACTAGACTTTGCCCTATACTTATCGGGACGAGTACATAAATATTACTATCTCCAAATTTAACTTGTCACATTTAGGCTAAGCTATCATGTTAGACGTGGGTACAAAACTGGAAATAATCATATTTGGCTATGTAATCGCATTTCGGGTGCTCTGCCTACCGCTAATGTATGTGATATTTGTATATAACATCAATCGCAATATCGACAGAAATTTAATCAAAGTGAAAACAAATCGATAAGTTAAGAGGATAGGAGTCGCACCACTTCTCCATACAAACGTAGTCCCCTGTTTTCTCCGTGAATAATGGACATTAGAGTTTTTTTTTTACATTATATTTGTATCTGTTGTGGCTATGCCCCTACGATTTGCTTTTGAATGAATGAATGAATGAATGAATGAATGAATGAATGAATAGTTTATTCACAGAACATATGGTATAAATACGGTGGTTACATATTATATATTCGTGATCCGTGATATGTTCGACCATCAGGTATGTGAAAATTTATATAATCAAATTTAATTAAAGCGATTTCATCAAAAATAATAATATGTCAATTAGGATTTTAATAGTCATTTTCATGTTATAATTATACATAATTTATTGTCATGTCAGAGGTCTTATAATTATATTAGTAGGTACTTAGTTGATATGCGAAGAATTAAATTTATTATTACAATACAGATTTCATATCTACGAATAAATAAATTACAATTATGTCAATTCAAAATTTATAGCTAAAAAAATCGTCAATACTGTAAAAGCAAGCACTACATAAAACTTGGTATAGCTTTGACTTAAATTCGGAATTTGTCAAGGTCTTATATGTTGCTGGAATCTTATTGTAGATCTTAGAACACATGTAGTATGCACTTTTTTCCTAAGAATTAATTTATGTTGCGGTAATACAAGTTGGTATCGTCTATGAGATCTGTTTGATATGCTGTCTGCTGAAATAAACAGATCAGGATTCAGCTTCACAAACACAGCTGCCTCATAAATGTACAGACTGGGTGCCGTTAGTAGGTTTAGTTTTCTAAACAGAGGGCGGCATGATTCCTGATAGTCAACTCCACATATTGTTCGGATACATTTTTTTTGTGCTATAAAGGTTCGATAAGATCGATATTCTAAATAAAAAAAATAAAAAATAATAAAAAAATTAGAAGAAAAAATTAAAAGATTATTGGAAAGCGCAAAATGGGTTAGTAAGAAGGGGAGTTAACAACTTTTAAAAAGGATGAAGCTACTGTTTCAGACCGACTTGACCACTATCTTAGTAGCTAATAAAAAAACGTTAAATGTAGACAACTACACTCATACAGTAACAACAAATCGCCACTGTAAATCCGAAATGGGTAATATCTATTAATATGCGGAACTTATAACCACGTATAAGTATGATTTTAAAGGTTACAACGAAAAGGGCAATATAAAAGAAGCTATCTTGCACGTGTAAAGCTACAGGTAGGGTGTAGGGTGGTCTGTTTCTTCAGAGTAAGCTAGTATCTCGGGGAGCTAGTCTGAAATCCCCGACGCCTAATGTTTCTAACAACACCTGTCTTTCTGTATGTGTTCGAAACCAATCAAGAAAAATGAAAAAAATAATAAAAGCTTCCACAAAATGCAAACCCAGATTCCACAAATTGTTACTAAAGATTTGGGTCAATGCCTTCCTTCCAGCTTAGCTTACATACAAATTATGAACGAGTATGAATCACTAAGTACATCGATATCTTCAACGGATGGAGACGGTTTGTATAAAAACTGACTCTCGATATGGGTCAGCGGGCCAATCCGACAGATCTATCAATTACTGTTTCTAATACAGAGAAAAGCAAAACTGCTGGCTACTTTAAGAAGATTATCTTAAGTTTTTAGAGTATAGTCGATAATTTAAATGACACTTGTCTTAGCACACGAAATTATGGGGTACTAGCTGTGCCCGCGACTCCGTTCGCGTGGAATAGTGACACTTTCCACATTTTCCAGTGTTTCTTCACTGCTATTAGTCGCAGCGTGATGTTATATAGCCTAAAGCCTTCCTGGATAAATAGTCTATCCAACACAAAAAGAATTTTTCAATTCGAACCTGTAGTTCCCGAGATTAGCGCGTTCAAACAAACAAACAAACAAACAAACAAACAAACTCTTCATCTTTATTATATTAGTATACATTTTTATCTCTAATATCTACTTACTAAGAAATATCAAATTCACAAACAATGAACGTTATTTTTATTTGTTTAGTAGTATCGAAAATGTTTGCACCGTGGGTACGTGGTTTGTCTGTTATATTTATAGGTTAAAGTTTTAGGCGACAAGCTAGCAACCCGTCACTAATATACCAGCCAACCAAAAAATATGCTAGAAGTGGTCAAGAAACGTTAAATAGTAATGGTTTTGTCTTTGTAGTATTTCGTGTGTTCTTGTTAAAGCAGGCGTGTGATGTACGTATGTGTATGGTAGCATATTTAGTGGAGTACAGTCAGCAAAAAGTCACAGTCAGCAAATAAGCTTTTCCTCGAGTTTTTTTTTGTAATTGTAAACACTGGCCATATTTGATAGACGTTTACTAATTATTGTTTGTTTATCTGTCAATCACTTGCTAAAATATCTAGTTTGATGTTTTTATTAATTTTGTATTTAACTAAACCCTGCAACGCCTACGTGTAGTTCCCATTTCAATAGTTTCATTGATATTTATAAATAATTTTAATGCCCTGCGAACAAAGAGGTGCCCGTTCCCTGTGAGGTGTCAGATAAAAACATCCATCTCTTCTCTCCATTTCTTCCATAGATCTCGTCAGAAGCATCTAAAGTAATCAGCTGAAGGTATGCTTTGAACTTTATGTGACACTTTCATTAACGATTCAACCTAAAATTGTGCTGGAAGTTGCTACAAAATCTAAAATAGTCACGGTTTCGACGACTATGTAACTTTTGGTGTGCTATGCCTACTATTCTAACACATACACATATCCTCACGCCAGTATTCCCAAGAGAGGTAGGCAGAGCACATGAATTCAAAAATCCAGTGCCACGTTTAGCGATTTCAGGGTAACCAGATGGTTAAACGTGATATTGCAGTGACAGGTTGCTAGCCCATCGCCCACAATACACTAACCCTTTCCCAGAGTCGACTCTTACGACACCCACGGGAAGAAAAGGGGAGGTGCTATTCTAACCCGGCACCACACGGGTATTATACTATTCTAACCTGCTTAAATATCTACTTTTACACCATTCTTTGCCAGTTGCCAGTGCCTTTTAAAATCACTATCACATTGTTTTTTGTTTTCTATAAAGACTATTATAAATTTTACGGATTTCCGAAGAAACGTCAATTTCTATCAAATTTATCTACAAACAAATCTACCGTCAATAAGTACATACTTAGTAGCAGGATGCTCTGTCACAAGCTGACGGCCTTAACTGGCCAATTAGGTGCCCCTTTTCCAAACAAATCAATAACACAAACTACAATAGAACAAGCAGATGATTTATTCATGCCATTATTATTGCATAAAGTTGCAATTACAGTGTATAATTAGGTCATACTAAAAACTGATCACGGAACGGTGTAGCAAGATGTTTTTTCACCGGAAGACAAAGCAAGGTTGGCTATTATGATTGCAACAGGTGTCAGATTCATTTAATTAGTTAACTCGTTGTACACGCTATCTCATGAGACACGATTTACTTTTCATTCTTTTCCCTATTTAATAAACTGCTTATAATTCACAAAAATGAAAACTGTACCATTAATCAGCGAAAACCGTTTTAATCTACATCCAAATCCGATTAAAATGTGCCGATTATGTTTAGATGACCTATATTAAGAAGCCTGTATCTTAGGGTAGCATTATACCTGCCCTAATATCTAATTATAAAATTAATATTGATACAATACCTAATTTAATTTCGAACATTTGGAAATCGATGTTTGAACACGGGGAATGCAATGCAAGCTTGTAACGCCGATGTGCAATTGTTTGTGGAATTCCGTATTGCCACCATTTCAGTCTTTATTTTTAAATAAATGCTATCTTTAGAATAATTATCAAAATTATTTCAGAAATGTAGTTACAATGATGTATGAGACACTACATAATTAGGCATTAAAATGCTCGTGGTTCTTTATGCAATTCGCCCTACGGGTACATTTCATAAATTACGCTTGTACTACCTTCTAATTTATGTGAAATAGTCATCGTTTTGTCTTTGAACGTTTTGTGTTCTCTACCTACCTTTGGGAATACGCATATCATGTGTATGCTAAGTAACGGATCTCATTACTAAATTGGTTATTTGTATTGTACTACATTCTTTGCGTGTAATGGAACAAAAGGAAGTTTCACTGCACCCAAGCTATGAGAAAATGACTATAGCGCTAGGGAAAAACCTATAGAGGTGTAATATTTGTCAATACTGTTGTCAGGAAGTTGTTAGGTTGTAAGTTAAACATTAGGTGTTATTAAACAAAGTGAACCGTACATTGTTGTATGACCAGCGAAAAGTATCAATCACTCAAAGGCTCAGCGAATTATATTAGATCCTTACTTATGAAATTGGCGTTTTGTATGAAGATTTCCATAACATAAAAAATGTGATTCTTACTTATTTAGCTACCAAAAATTCGTTATAAAACTTATGTCCGTGTTTTTAAAGACACACTACCTACACAGACACACTACACTAAATTTTAACAAAAAAAAAGGATCAACCATGCACTCTCCTTTTCAAAATATTTTAGTAGATTTCTCTAAAATAGCGAATAACCTATAAGCCTTTAAAATGACGATATTTTTAGCTTCCTATATCAAGTTCAGAAATTACAGAAATCTAAAACAAAAACCTGACCTAACAAAGACACTTCCCTGTGCAACGACAGCTAATCCGGCAACCCACTCAAAGGGCGACTCTTAAAAATAGGGCATTGATTAAGAATTGACCTAAATACAGCGCTCGCATCAAACCCGTCCCACAAGCAAGGAACCAGTGAAAAAATACCCAGCGAACGGGAGTTAACTCAATCAAACGCTTTACTGAAGTCTAATAAGAGAACCCTACAATTCTGAGGTAAGAAATCCGTTTCAATATTATTCTCCATACGAATAGCTGCCCGGGCCACGTGCGCGCCTTGAGTCGCGCAGATCAATGCGCGCGCGTCAACTGCAACCCTTTGCGCGAGCGAGACAACACTATAATCACCGAGAACTCTTGCACTGAAGAAAGAGACACGAAGATCACCGAACATTTCCACCGAGAAGAGAACACTGGGAAAACAGTGGCTATTTACAACGGTGCAATCTGCATACGTTGATGATATAACTCGCATACTCAAGATTCGGTGTTTAATAGTGTTATGCTCGGACGCCACTACGCGTCTTGGCTCGTATGAAGATCTTGAGGCGCGAGATGTACAACGCATTTCATTTAGCTTACCTTGGGAAATCAGTTATAATCTTATAATGTGTACACTTCATGATGTAAATGATGAGTCTTGGCATCTCGCGGAAGTCTGATCTATTTGTCAGTTCCAGTGTAACGAGTTGTAACTCAACGTAATTTTGAAACCTAATTATGAAACTTCTGGATTTCAAATTCACTAATTGGGTTCGCATTTTCCATTCATCAAGTATTTTTGATTTTTTTGAATCTGCGTGTAAGGTACGCCATGAGGTTATAATGTTAATCCAAGAATCCAAAACTTGTTTTTGAATAGCATAAAATGTTTTGACTTCTTCTGTGAATCATCCACGTTTTCAAAAATCACTATTCCTGATTCGCAATTGTCTTCTGGATTACGATACCTACTAGTCAATGTTGAATTAATTCTCACGACAGGTCCCCTCTTTGTCTTAACCTGGGTGGAGCAACACTTGTTTGATGATCAATACAACACTTGTTTCCTGACACGCCAGGCAACATATCACACGCTTTTTCTGTCAGGGTTCTCTCAACCTCTCGGATACACAACGCATTAGAACGAGACAACGTGCGATCCTCCACGGGCAAAGGAACCCTTGGTATCAGTAGGTCAAAGGCACTGGTGAAACCTGTGGTGAAATTGGATCCTAAAAACCTCTTACAGTATGCACTTCCCAGGGCGGGAACTTGACGTCCACACACAGACTAATTGCAGAGCTACGAATTATTTAACACTTGATTAAAACACTTGAGATACTTAGATAACACTCCACTTTCCTGTGCTAGGGATCTCTATGAGACGCCTTAAACACTGGTTTCATTGTATAACGCTCCATCACTGTTCCTAGTGGATCCGTGTGAGGTTCCCAATGCTAGGAATCTAAGAGAATTGAGACGGCTTGAACACTTGTTTTATTGGGATAACACTCCATCGCTGTTCTTAGTGGATCCGTGTGGGGTCTTCAATGCTAGGAATCTCTATGAGACTAAGCTTGAACACTTGTTTCATTGGTATAACGCTCCATCACTGTTCCTAGTGGATCCTTGTGGGGTTTCCATTGCTAGGAATCTAAGAGAATTGAGATGGCTTGAACACTGAATTTCTAGTGGATCCGTGTGGGGTCTCCAATATTAGGAGACTAAGCTTGAACACTGAATTTCTAGTGGATCCCTGGGTGAGAATTGAGACGGCCTGAACACTTGTTTCACGAGAAATGGGATAACACTCCACTACATTCCTAATGGATCCATGGGTCTTGGTACAACACTATATTCCTAACTGATCCATGGGTCTTGGTACAACACTATATTCCTAACGGATCCTTGGGTTTTGAGATAACACTATTCCTAGTGGATCCTAGTCTTGGGATAGCA
This sequence comes from Adoxophyes honmai, assembly GCA_005406045.1. Lineage (NCBI taxonomy): Eukaryota > Metazoa > Arthropoda > Insecta > Lepidoptera > Tortricidae > Adoxophyes > Adoxophyes honmai. Next base: position 132,661 of record BHDV01015977.1, read on the forward strand.
CTATTCCTGCAGATCCTAGTCTTGGGATGGCACTATTCCTGCAGATCCTAGTCTTGGGATAGCACTGTTCCTAGCGGATCCACAGGTCTTGGGATAACACTCAATTCCTAGTGGATCCTAATCTTGGGATAGCACTATTCCTAGGTCCTTGGGTCTTGGGATAGCACTATTCCTAGTGGATCCTAGTCTTGGGATAGCACTATTCCTTGGGTGGTTAGGGATCCAGGGGTGTGTAGGGATCCAGGTACCTGCCCACTAGGCGCCGGCGTGGGGCATGCCGGCGCTAGCGGCGGCGCGGGCGCGGCATGGCACGGCGGAGCGAGAGCGGCCGCGGTCGGGGCGCGACTGCCGATCGACCGCGCGCCGCGGCCCCGCCCACGCGCAGGGCTGCCAACGAGTTTTAACGTGTGTTAGTCTGCGCTGTTGAGGAAATTCAGGTAGGTTAAAATCTCAGATAGTGGGTGGTAAAGTGGAGTTCTTTTTTATGTTTCTCGTGTTATTGTTTAAATAAACTATTTAGTTTTTTTTGTGATAGTGGATTCTTTGAAATATATTTTTTGAATAACACTTTCTAGTTTTTTTAGTGTTGTTGAAGTACATGTTCTTACAAGTTTTGTTTTAAAACTGCCTGTTTAATATGATGTAAAAATTTCAAGTATGTTATAAATTTAGTGGCCGCTTGAGATCATTAGCGGACAAAACGCATAAATAGGTACATATTGTTTTAAGAATAAAAACTTCCCTTTGAATGTCAACCTTAATTCTAAGGGAAAATGTCTTAATTTTAAATTTGAACATTTGAAGCAATGAGTTAATAACAATACATACATAAATCTCACCAGTATTCCCGAATAAATGAACAGAGCACACGAAACATAACATATAGACAAATTCTTGTCTTAGGCTTACCATGCAGATCTATACTTAAAATAGTTTAGTATAGATTCCGAATTAAATAATACCTTATAAAAATCCCCATTTTCCGTCCCACGTGTAAGTGGCAGCCCTACTCGCCGCCCGCCTGCGCGGCGCGCCGATCTTTACCGAGGGCGCGCGAGTGCGGCGCGCGCAGCACGCATGCGCGACCGGATCGCCGGTGTCGTGGCCGCGAACGAGCCGCGAGTGACAGAGACAACAATACACTTCGTCGCTCTGGCTCCACCTAAATGTGTGTGGTATGGCATGCGTTTAAAAATATTAGATTCATTTATGTCAATTTGGAAATCACATTACACCTAATTTACATGTCAGATACAGTAATTCACAAAAAGATCGACATGTAAACAGTTGTTAATAAATAAATAGAAACCGGCATAGATTAATAACAATAATGTCAAAAAATCAAACTAAAAAAATACGACCCTACGAAAAAAAAACCATACCCTTTTTTGATTAAATTACGTTTTTTTGTCAGTTTTGTTACTCGCTGTACACACATTTAGCATAATATATTAGCATAGCATAAAGGCCGGTTGCTAGCTTGTCTTGGCTAAAACATACCTAAACCTATTTCCTAGTGCAGATTTTGAACTTTACACACAGCATTGAATTACTTCGTCTCTGCGTTCAGGTTTCGGTTCCAAATAGCTCGTGGTAAATATCAAATTCATTATTACCATCTTTGTGGACATTGTAGCACTCTTTACACCAGCGATGTGTTCGTTTACGTTTACGTTTATCTATGATGCTTCAACTGAATACGAAAATATTAAGCAGTTCGTATTTTTGTGCAATATAATTGATCGTTTGGATGCAAAGCCCCTTTCAATCTTATTGTATAACAAAATGTATAGATAAAGTCAAGAATTAATACATAAAAAACACAAAAGAATCAAAATCAATCAAATAAACCGCCCTGCGTCATTCGTGGCGAAAATGTATTGTACAATGCTATTGTAGGTCTAGGGGCCGCCTTAGTCACCAACCCAATCACCCAAAGCGAGATAGCATCAGGCATTCCATCCGTCTCTCTCGCTCCTAGCGATCCGATCGCACCGCTCCACACTACGCGGGTATGAATGAACCGGCCGGGCCCCGCTCATTGCGTTTCAGCGTCCATTCTGCAATGCGTAGAACAGTCTGCTGTGACCTACATCCCGGGTTGGGATCTGATTCATGAGGCGTTACTTTGCAGAGGTCCCCTTTACCACAGCCAGAAGATAGTAACTCATCATCATCATCATCAGCCTATATACGTCCCACTGCAGGGCACAGGCTTCCTCTCAGTATAAGAGGGCTTGGGCGATAGTTCCCACGCGGGCCCAGTGCAGATTGGGAACTTCACACACAACGTTGAATTACTTCGTCGCTGTGTTCAGGTTTCGGTTCAAAATAGCTCGTGATAAATATCAAATTTGATATCGATATCGCACATAAATTCCGAAAAATTCAGAGGTGCGAGCCTGGGGTTTGAACCCACGACCCTCTGCTTGAGAGGCCACAGTTCGAACCGCTGGGCTACCACGGCAGTTAGTAACTCGAATTCCTCGAATACAACTATTACATACAAGCGTGTATTATCTAATGGAGTAGGCAGAGCACACGAAACTTTAGTCAAAACCATGACTAAACCATGCTTTGTAACCACTTGGCTTTGACTATGTGACGTTTTGTGTGCTCTACCCACCCTATTTGAGAATACATGCGCGGTGTATGTATGTATTTCTATGCTATACCGAATAAATCGAATATTGAGCAGTTAAAACTTACAATGTTTCCCCGCGAAATACGTATGGAACAGATTATTATAAAAAAAACATGACAAAATAACCAGCACAGAACAATGCAAGAACTTTCGAGCGGTTGGCAAAACAGGTAAGTAAAATAAGAGTAGACACACAAAGAAAGTTGAGAAAAAACCTATCAGTAACCTAAAATAAAATAAATATAAATGAATATCAGTGTATCAAATACCTAGATTTACCCAGAGCAAAAAATGCCCCAATGTTTTGGCGACAAGCCCCGGGAGGATATTTCCCGTCCGGCTGTAAATGGGTTGTCCCCTGGGACATCACCGAATTTTATGGAGACCCTATCTTGTTGCGACATTGTGATATAGGAAATAGACGTAGGTATACTGTACTGGTGTAAGAGACTGTAAAAATACCTATACAGGGGTTCGCAATCTTTTTCAACCCGCGGCGCACTCACGAATTTAGAATTCTGTCACGGCGCCCTATCCTAGGTTCAGAAGAACCCATCAGAAGATTCCAGGTTCGTATCCTGGCAGGGTCGCCATGTAATGAAGGTTCGATGTAGGAGCGTAGTGATACAACAAGTGATGCTTTATGACTCTCTTTATTTTACTTAAGTGGGCCCTATATATAGATTAATAGTGGGTGGGTGTGTGTGTGGCGTAGCACACACTACAACTATTTGAAAATTTTGCAGTACAAAGAAATAGGCTCCAACTCCGACTATGGTATTTGGTATTAGTAGGTTGGTGGTTTCGGATAATGATTGAAAATTTACCACGACGGCGCCCCTCAATACTTTCTGCGGCGCACCAGGGCGCCGCGGCGCACAGTTTGGGAACCCCTAACCTATACAATCATGCCGTGTTCCCAAGAGGGTGTAGGCAGAGCATACGATACGTTAATGTTAACGATTAAACAGTCAAAACCATGGCTATTTCATGATTCGCAGCTACTTCTAGCATTATTTCAGGTTTTAAAACAGAAGATGGAAGAGGTATAATAGAGTCAGGTTGCTTGCCTATCGCCTAAACTTCTACTTAGGCCCTAAAGCATACCTAAACCTTACCTTACCTGCCTTACATTACCCTAGTCGCCAATCAAATAATTAGTCGACAATCGTGAAATGGAGAGGTGTCATATTATTCCGACAGCATATAGGAAGAGATAGAGAGAGAGAGTTTTTTAACCTAAAATTATGCTGGAAGTGGCTGTTAAACGTGGAAAAGTCATGGTTATGTAGTCTCTGCCTAAAAATGGACAACGTTCTTTTCTATTTTAATACTAGCTGACCCGGCGAACTTCGTACCGCCTTAGCGTAGCTTTGATGCACTACTTTATTTTGTATTTTTCAATCTTTCTGAGAGATTTTCTTAACATGTTTTTCCTTTAAGAACCTTCTACAGAGTATTAGAAAACTACAAAAAAAAAAGAATCAGGCAAATCGGTTTAGCCGTTTTCATGTTATGGCGTGACAACGGGAAACGGGTTTCATTTTTATATATTTTATACATGAAGAGTGAATCCTTACTAATATTATAAGTCAGAAAGTGAGTTTGTTTGTTTGTTTGTTTGTTCCGCTTTCACGCCGTAACTACTGAACCGATTGCTTTGAAATTTTGCAGACATAAAGATAGAAGTCAGGATTAAATAATAGGGTACTTTTTATCCCGGAAAAAAATGTTGTTCCCGAGGGAAAACAAAAATATAGTTTGCTTGATAGATCGATATCAATCGATGATAGATCGATATTGATCGATGATCGATCGATAGTTGATAGATCGAATAGATCAATGGCGCTGTGTGTCGTTTGAAACGAGAAGTTTTCTTATAGTTGTGCTTTATACCGCAATATAACCGAGTTCCACGCGGGCGAAGCCGCGGGCGGAAAGCTAGTTTATTATAATTGTGAGCATTACAACTACTTTTATATTTATGAATAAAAAAACTACTTTTTTTACAAAATGGTCCCCTTATTAGGTAACTGCAAGTTTATATCAGCACCCTGGCTGTTCACAACTCCAACTGTGTTTTTATAACTCACTTATGTATATTTCCATGATAAAAATAGCCTACGACCTTCAACGGGAACTTAAAATATCCATACCAAATTCCATCTTAATCCGTTCAGCCAAGCGTGAAAATCTCCACAGTTTAAACTTTCCATTTCTAAAAGTGAAGCTTCAAATATAAAATCGTGCTGAATAGAACGCGGCAAAATTACTTATAATTAGGTTGGCATTACCGTAAAGCAGCCCCAAACCTAACTACCGCGTTAAAAAGAATTAAAAAGAAAATCCATTAAAAAAGCGATCCAATTTTCTCAGAATGGCGTCTCTAATCTCTACTTACCGGAACATTTAACAAGAAACCACACTCCATCACTCACTATTGCCTTCTCTTTCCAACCCAGTAGGTAAGAAAAAGACGCACTTATCGACAATCTTAGAAAAAATACATTCAGAATACCCTTGAAAGAAACTGAGAACCACAGTGGAAAAAGCACCTAAAGTCTTTAAGATAGAGTACAAAACACATTGGAACGTATTGATACAAGCCAGCTAATTTGCAGGAACGATCAAATCACTTCCGACGACTTCCGAGTGCTCCCGAATTATTATATTACTGCCCGAACAAAGAACTTGTCGCCGTTAGACTGTGCTACTGTCACAATTCGGTTCAAAGTCGCTTGACGCGCGTAAGATGAACGTGTGTGTGAGGGGTGAATGTTAGTATGTGATGTGTTAATTAACGTACGTGTAAAGGAACGGTTTTTATGGTTGATGGCAACATTTATAGCTTAGCTAATAAGCTTTGGCCTAGTTTAGTGCTGAATACGCAAGTTAATAGAAAAGTAGATAGGAGATCACACAAAATGCTACATAATCAAAGCCTATTCCACGTTCCTTAGCCACATGTAGCATATTTTTAGGTTTCAAGTTGAATACAAGAGGTCCAATAGCGAGAATTTGTTAGCCTATGGTCTAAACATACCTTAACCTATCTCCTTGGTCGCATCATGTGACATAAATATTTGGAAGAAACCACACAGGAAAAACATACATGTACCTACCTACCTACATTATATTACGTCTATATTCTCAAAAAGCCAGGTTAACCTAACCAAAACATCCACAGAAGAAACGGAGAGGTGTAATTCTAAACCCGACACTACCCCCGACACACGTAAAAAACAGTAAATAGAATAAGTTTCGAATATTAAATAAAAATGAATAAAAATAAGTAAATAATCCGTATAATTAGCCCCTTAATAACACTACGTGGGTATTAAAAGCTGTCATCAATTTGAAATACGCTAAATGTTAAATCTGCACAAATAATGTTAACCGTAGGCGTAGCGCTGGTGTAGCGGCGTAGGCTGCTACGGCCGTGGGCCCGTAGCGCCGCTACGACAGCGTTGATTTGAGATCAATGTACCTCAACTATTCAGGAATTAATTTTGGACCTGTTATGTAGAACTATGTAGGATAGTTTTATAACAAGTTTGAGAAAGCTCACCGAATAAACATATGGTTGGGAAATGAAACATGAAAAATGTCAAAGCTTTTAAAAAAAATACATAGATACAAACAAAACAGGTGGGAAGAACCAAACGTTACATAGATAAATAAATAAATAAATAAAATAAAACCAAAAAAATTTTTCATGGTTCGTGGCTATATCTGTGCAGTCAAGGAAATTGATACCCACTTTAAACCTTTTCATAATGAGTTTCATATTGCTTTGATTAGTAGATATTAGCAGTGATGTTGCAAATATATTCGTCCGCAAAAGAAATGCATAAGGGTCAATTCCCACCAAAAGAGCAGCGCAGCGCGGCGTAGCGCAGCGACCCGCTCCGTGGAGAATGCGCGACGATTCCTGCGACTGTTCGAGAAGCCGCTGGAATGCGTAGGAAGTCGCTGGAATTTACATAATTATTGACATATTGACATATGTATTGACAGCGGCCGTCGCGACTGCTCGAGCATCCTCGGACATTCCTGCGAAGGCTCGCGCAGTCGCACGGCTTCGTTTATGGAATGCGTTGTTATTACCATGGATACGCGGGCATGCGCCCGCATCGTTAGAGTTTCTCATGCGATAATAAGTCTTATTGTAATGAAAATAAAGTTGAAATTCTCATTCCACGGAGCGGGTCGCTGCGCTACGCCGCGCTGCGCTGCTCTTTTGGTGGGAATTGACCCTAAGAAAGCAGTAATTAGGTTTTCAATGGACACTGACCTAATACTTGGCACTTGCAACCTTGTGTCATAGTGACAGATGGGTGTCATCTACTGGGCGTTGACGCGTCGAGCATTAGTACTTTTACCTTAGTATGGTATGTCACAGTGATATTTCTTGTAGAAACGTAATTAAATTAAAGGATCTTAAAACTGTTTCCGAATTATCAGTAAAAAGTCTTCCATTTTGTTCTAAATCCCCGGCGATGAGATCATCACTTAACCCCGGCAGCGCAATGCAGTACAGTTACACGCTAACCAACTTCGGATCCCACCAACTTGTTAACAAGTTTTTCGAGACGTCACGTACCATCTTAAGGGGAGGCTGCACGAGCCGGGAAGGACGGGGAAGAGTCCCACATTTAGGGTATTTCCCCATGCCCGGGCGTACACGTCAAGTAAAAATAAAAAAATAGCCGGTAGCTTGGGTCTTAACCCGCTGCCGGTGACGATCTAGGTTAGGTTTTTATACACACACACACACGTCTATACAATATTCACACGTCTGTATTCCCAAGAGGGGTAGGCAGAGCACATGAATTCAAAAATCCACTGACACGTTTATCAATTTCAGGGTCACCAGATGGTCAAACGTGATATGGCAGTGACAGGTTGCTAGCCCATCGCCCACAATACACTAACCCTTTCCCAGAATCGACTCTTACGACACCCGCGGGAACAAAGGGGAGGTCCTATTCTAACTAAAGGATTTTATAATAACTGTAAATTTTGTATTTTATTTTATTTTATTACTTTGTTATTTTATTTTATTTTGTGTGGTGTCGGGATAAAATAGCACCTCTCAATTTCTTCCATGGATGTCGTAAGAGGCGAACAAGGATTTAGTAGTAAATTAAATATTAGTTATAAGATTTTATAAGACCCTTCGCACCGCAGCGAATATCTCTAGTGAGTCGCACCCCTTACAGTCTGTCCAACACATCTGCAGTAAGTCCCCCTTGAGAAATTAGGTCTGGTGTTACTACGTAGGTATACCTCGTGAAGTTGGCGGGACTTTAGCGTTTATGGCTGTGGTCAAAGATCAGAATACAGGGTGAAACATAAGTCAGAAACAGAAATATTTGTTTCCAACGTAGTATTTCAAGGCACACCGCACTTAATCTGGAAGAAAACAATTGAACTTTAATGGTAAGTAATTGTAGTATAATGTTTATGACACTTGAATTTGTTCTTATTGTTCTTACCAACTAGTTCTTTCTAGTACAAAGAGATTAAATGTAATTTATTTAACGTAGCAATAAGGGTGATCATAAACTCTGAAAAAATTAATCTTTTTTTTATTAACGGATTTAAAAACAACATTCACTTTTTGGTTGGTATTTTGTCCACACGTTTTACCTAAAGTTATACAATAAAAAGACACATATAGATATATATTTCTATTAACGACTTAGGTTTCATCTTGTATGTTAGACTAGGCCTAATTTCTTGCACACAAGGAGATAACTCGTCAACGGTTAGTCTGATTAACTTGTTTTATACACATGTCTAGGATATGTGTCGGGTTAGAATATCACCTCTCCATTTCTTCCGTGGATGTCGTAAGAGGTGACTAAGGAAACATGGTTTAGGTTCCCTTTAGGCGACAGGTTAGCAACCTACCTCATCCATCTGTTATATCTAAAATTGTTGCTTATATCACGTTTTGTGTGCTCAGTTTACCCCTTTTGGTAACACGGGCGTGTACTATGTATGTACCTATGTATGTCTAGGATAATTGACAATAAAATACAGTAAAAAAATGCTTGTAACCAAACTGACATTTCGCTAGTTAAGTTATTTGGTACCGATTTTAGCGTAATTGGTTAAAAATTAGCAGAAAAAGCTGTACTACTTATTGAGTTAGCTAAATATAAATTCTGTAAATCCGTGTGGTGTTGGATTTAGAATAACACCTCTCCATTACTTCCGTCGATGTCGTAAAAGGCGACTAAGGAATTAGGTTAAGATATTTTTCAGGCGACACTTTATCAACCTGTCACTATTATACCCTTCCATCTATGTTTAATCCAAATGTGATTCAATACGAAACAATTTACAAAAAAACCTTCATTGAACATCGCGAATGATTACTTGCATATTATTAAATTAAATATACAAACATAAAATGCTGAAGCTGCGTCAAAACGAAACTCAACAAATTCGCGTTTTCCTTTGTCTTTCTGACGTTTAAGACGTATCACATCATTTCAATTCCACAAACACACAGATATTTTTAATTTTGTTCAATAGACCAAGTCAATTACATAGAGCGTTTATTTAATGCCCAATACTTTCCTATAATTTGTAATAAGAACAAATTATAATCGGTATTTTTTGTAATTCAATTTATTCGACTTTCACTCAACCTTCGCTTGCAAACCGAACTGGCACAAAAGAACAAAACCGAAAAAAAAACATTCCAAATTAAAAAAACCCATAACGGTTATGTAACAGCGCTAAGCAAGCGTCCAGCAAATCCTTATCTACATTAGCCGAGTATGCGTGGGCAAGTATTTAGTCAATACCGGCCACCCCACCCCTCTCCCACCGATCGATGCCTCAGTCGGGGTTCACCCGCCGGCCCGGCGAGAGCTCCATGCCGGTTCCTTTGCTACAGGTAAGTGCAATCTTTCTACCATTCCATTACTTCAAGGCACCAAACTGCGTACAACATTTTTTTGACCCCAAAAAATCCTGTTTTGGGTTTTTCGGTTCTATGTTTTTGGTGGGGTGTAGGGGTGACCACCCCCCGCAATCAATCCGCCCGCCCTGCTCGTGTGAAATTTCCTTCTAAATTTAGTTGCGTGTCTGGTATTTTGTTGCATATTCTAGGTTTAGGTTGGTTTATGATAACTTGGGTAGTGCAGTGTTAGATGGTGGGGAATAGATGTAATCTTTGTGATTAGCGGACCTTTTTTAATGTGACATAATGCGTATTAGCGAAAGCGGACGGAACATTTTCTTTTTATTATTTCTTGTGTCAGTTTTTTGCTAACGTATGGACGTAAGGCAACATAATTGGTGGTTTTCTTTATATTTCACAGAGACATTTTTCATTTTTATTAAACCACGGGTTTTTTTATTTAAAGACGGCACAATGACAAATTAAAAATGAAAAATCCCATTACTTTCCCATTTCATATATTTTTCCATTAATCAAGCTCTTTTCATAACACCAGCGCTAACAAAGACATCCCTTCATACCTATACTTGTAAATAAAAATCCGCAAAAGTCAATCCTCCCTTTAGCAACTGTTTCCCCGCGAGCCACCGCCCGTCCCCCTTTTGCCTCCCCTCCCCTCCACCCTTAGGGGAGAGGGGGGTGCACTTGCATCCCCACCAATGCGCCCGGGGAATCCCGGGGTGACGCAATTTGGTTATCAGTGCATTGATTGTGGGTTACGTGATTTGTGTTTTGATGAAGGGTTGATATGCTTTTCCACGCACTATGTGGGTTGCCATTTTAATTTTCAACAAATAAGTTTTATTTTTGAATGAGAATGTACCATGAGACTCACTCATATTAAAAAGTTCGGATAACTATTGTCTTAAACTGAGCTTAGGTCGACATGTTCGCAAACAAAGCGGTAGCACAATGCGCGTTTGGCAGTAGTCGTAGCAGCTCTTAGTTGAAGGGCTACGGACTAGTTAGAAGACCATGTTAAAAAAATATTTTATACTAAAAGTTTGCTAAGTTAGGTGATACTGGTCTAAATATAGTACTATTTGTATTCAGGTAGTTTGTAAGGTAAGACTTAAACGAAATAAAAAAAATAGTTTCAAACAAATTATTAACCTTGTTTTTACAAATAACAAATCATTGCAACATTTTTTGAAACCGCGTTAATGACACAGGCTAGATTACAAACATTATGTCACATTGACTATTTTTTTTTTTGGGAGGTATAAATATCATGACATAATAATATCACTCCTAAACAACTAATGTGCTCTGTATCTGACATTTGCAGTTGATGCCTGCGGTCGGGTTAGTAAACACGACCGCAGGCGACAACCGCGTTTGACGCTGAAATGATGCCTTACATACATAACTATCACACCTTATTCACAACAGAGCGCTATTTCCTTCTATTCTGGCATACTTCTCTCGCTCCACTCACATTCATCCCTCTCATCATGTATGACGATACCATGCTCGAAGGTTTCGGGTGCCTACTTTTAATTTGGCCTCTTTTTAGAACATCGTCGATCTGATCGATAGATATACGTTTTTCAAGGGCGCCCTCGACCTACTTACATACAACTTCATAATGACACTTTACAGCTCTTTTAAATCAGACTATCATGTAGACTGTACCTAATGGTAAGGTTTTGTCACTATTAAACCAAGTAAAAGGTAATTATCGAACAAATTAAGATGTATGCCCGAAAGAAATGTGCATTCTATTAAAATGAAAAGTTAACCAAAATTAAGCTTTCCAAATGATTTAGATGTCCGTGAATCAGTTAAAAATAAATCTAATATACTACACTAGAAACGCTACTTAACATTAAACTAAGACTAAACAAAAAAAAGTATAATAATTGTAATGTTACTTGCTTTCCTAATTTTGTTCTTTGTATTAAAGAGGTTTATACATAATAATCTTTTGCGTTGTACTTATTAAAAGAATTGAATGAATCAGGGTAACCAGATGGTTAAACGTGATATTGCAGTGACAGGTTGCTAGCCCATCGCCCACAATACACTAACCCTTTCCCAGAGTCGACTCTTACGACACCCACGGGAAGAAAAGGGGAGGTGCTATTCTAACCCGGCACCACACGGGCATTCACCATCTGGTTACCCTGAAATCGCTAAACGTGGCACTGGATTTTTGAATTCGTGTGCTCTGCCTACCCCTCTTGGGAATACAGGCGTGAGAATATGTATGTATGTATGTGTGAATGAATCAGTTTTAAAAATAACTCTGCGAAATAGCGGGATACCTGTATTATTATTCTCTAACGTAACAAACTCATCTGTCAAAAGGTGTCAAAATTAGCTCTCATATTGCATGGAAAATTTGACATCTCGACGTCGACAAAGGGTTTAACAATTGAAAGACACTCTAGTTCTGTGTGGTATCGGCTTTAGAACCTCTCCATTTCTACCGTAGATGTAGAAGGTATATTTTAGGCGGCAGGCTAGCAACCTATCTATGTTACACCTTCCAACTCAAAACCTAAAAAAAATGCTAGAAACGTGAAATAGTCATGGTTTCGTCTATGTAGCATTTCGTATGTATGTATGTAGATATATATGTACTTTAGAAAGAATCTGACTCGTCTGAACTTGTTGCAGCGTGTAGCGCGGCATGGAGAGCGCAGTGTCGAGCGTGGCAGCCCTCACCATGGACTGCGAAGACATGTTTAAAGAGATCACCAAGAAGCTGTACGGGGAGGAGGTAACCATGGCAACTGACTTTAATAACAACAGCCAAGGGTCCACTCCGCAGTTTAAGTACGCTCAAAATGTGTACAGGCTCTCATCATCCTGTATCCTGTAGTTTTCATACTTTTTTTATGGACTCGCCGCACACTATTGACGCCGGTGGCTGCCACACGCTACAATCGCCGCAGCTCGCTTCTCGCGCCCGGACAGGCCACTAAACGGCTGTCTGAACTAAACAAGTGACTGCCGCGCTTCAACTACTTTTTAACCGACTTCAAAAAAAGGAGTAGGTTCTCAATTCGACCTATTTTTTTTTTTTTTGTGTATGTTACTCGATATCTCGGAGACCCGTGGACTGATTTTCAAAATATTTTTTTTAATCGAAATAACTCGAAATTGGTCCCATTGGCACGAAACCAGGATCTGATGATGGAATCTTGGAGAAATCGAGGGAACTCTTCAAATTTTGTATGGAGATGTACGGCGTTTTCGGTAATTTATTATTATTATTATTGAAATAATACACTAGCAGCTCATTGAGCTGATACGTGTATATCACTGCAACTGCACTTATGTTTAAAGTTCCTTTAAATAATTGTCCAGTCTATTTTTAAAAATGTTCACTGAGGGCGCACTTATCACTAGCTCCGGAAGCTCATTCCACAAGCTTACAACACGGTTGGGTAGGAAGTGTTTTCTAGGGTTGCTTGCAGTGAGTTGCCGGATCAGCTTCATAGAATGCCCTCTCAGGCGTGTGTTATCACTCGTCCTAAACAAATCTGCAATGTTATGAACATTGTAGTGGTTGTGTAAGATTTTGTATGTCTCAATGAGATCTCCACGTTGCCTTCGTGCTTCCAACGATGATAGGTTCAGCTCCGAAAGGCGCTCCTCGTATGATTTCTTTTTGAGTGATGATACCATTTTCGTTGCTCTTCTCTGCACTTTCTCCAAAATAATGATGTCCTTTTTAAAATATGGGTTCCAAATTTGAAAAGCATACTCCAACAATGGCCGAATATAGGTTTTGTACATTTTGAGGAAAAGATCCTTGCTGATAACAGAAAATGCTTTCCTGATCATATAGAGCATGGAGTTAGCACGTTTAGAAATAAGAGCAATATGAACATCCCACTTGAGGTTATCGGTGATGGTTACACCAAGATCCTTTTGTGTATTCACAGGACACAGAGGTATCGAGTTAATCTTATACTCCAATTTGTTGATGAAGTCAAGATTTTACATTTAGTAAACAGAATACTTTCAAAATATTGCTAATTTGAAGTCGGTTTTTTTTGTTTAAAATTATGTAGCTGCGTCTGGCTTCTCGAGGCGGCGTTTGTGGCTGTGGCCGGTGGCCTGTGTGCGACGACACTACAGCACGCAGGTAACTGTAAAAAGAGAGCAATACTCTACGCGAATATGCGGAGTGGACCTTTTATTAGTACAATTTATAATGAGGCCCAGTTTTTTTGAAGACATGGTGAAAGACCGTCCTTGGGAGCAGGGATGTTGCGAATATCCGCATCCGCATCCGAATATGCGGAACATCCGCATCAATTTGGACATCCGCATCCGCATCTGCATCCGCATAAATTCGATGCGGAGTTTATGCGGATGCGGATGTGTAAGCATGTCGCGACAAGAGAGAAAGTGGCGGGCTTGGCGACTGGTGCATGTCGAGTGTCGATGTCGACCAATAGGCAAGCAGCAATTTGATTTCGTACTTCGGTCAATCGGTGACGGTGACGCGTTTCGCTATTATTTTTTACCCTACTAAACCAATAATTGAGGCCCTGCGCAGATGACAGACTATCCGGGACGGATTTTTTATATTATGACAATAGAACCTATGGAATTATATGCAGTAACGCACACGTGACACGACGCGCAAAAAGTCCGGCGCACAATGCATACAATCCATGCAGACTTTGTGCGCCGCAAACTCGATCGCAAAAAAAGTCTGTCATCTGCGCTGCACCAAAGGGTGAAAACGGGACCCTATTACTGAGACTTCGCTGTCCGTCTGTCCGTCTGTCCGTCTGCCCGTCTATCACCAGGCTGTATCTCAAGAATCGTAAAAGCTAGGCAATTTAAATTTTCAGAGATGATGTATTTCTGTTGCTGATATAACAACAAATACTACAATTAAAATAATAATAATAATAATAATTAAGGGGGGGGGGCTCCCATAGAAAAAACGTGATTTTTGCCGTTTTTAGTGGTCATCATTCTGAGAGCTGTATCTCAAGAACCGTGCTAGCTAAGTAGTTGAAATTTTCACAGATTATGTGTTTGTATTGTCACTACAATAACAAATACAAACAAAATAATAATAATCAAGGTGGGCTCCCATATAAAAAACCTGTTTGTTTTGCAATTTTTGGTACGGAACCCTTCGTGCGCGACTCCGACTCGCACTTGGCCGTTTTTTGTAGAGATCCGCATCCGCATCCGCATCCGCGGATGTGGGCCTCTAAACATCCGCATCCGCATCCGCATCCACGGATGTGAAAAAAATGGCATCCACAACATCCCTGCTTGGGAGTAAGAGGCGATGTTTGGCCTGTGCTTAGTACCATCGAACCAATTGATTCCTGACCCAACATAGAACCTATTCACAGTGAGCGTCATAGTGACATTGCATTGCTTAACAAAGGAAATGTTTATGACGTTTATTGTGACAACGTCCTGCGGTGGGTCACGAATCAGTTGGTTCGATTGTACTTAGTGGGCCGTATTTAGGCTGGATTGTCATTTATTAAGTCACTTCGACCCGCTTGTTTCTTATGAAAACTCGATGACGCGCGAATGACTTTTCATGGTTTAATTATGTACTCGTTTGCTTGATTCCACCCTTGTTTAATCGATAAGGCTGCCTCAAAATAGACTATCATAGCTTTACGTCATGAGCCAAATAAATTACATGTCATTTTCATCACACTTGCTCGTCAATGGTAGTATTACAAGCGCGTATCCTTCAGGACAAAGGCCTAAATTGTAACCGCGGGAGTTATCATTACATCCTATGGGAGGTAAAGTTTAGTTTTAAAAATTGCAAAAGTTAGTATAGGTACGTTAGTTCAGACTAAGGAGGTTACAAATGTAAAAATAAAAATTCTGCTATTAAAACTTTAGGGCCAATTTTTAAATGCAAAATTAATGTATGCATTATGAAACTGTATTAATTTAATACATTGGATGTATGTCAACGCGTTTTTTAATATGCATTTTTCGTAAATTTGTTTGAACCTTTTTGGTAGAGTCTGACTGTTTGACCATTCGAATTCTGTACGAAACATAGTTCTTGTCTGTGGTATATGATTAAAAAAAGTGACAATAGACCAAGAAGCTTATACTCAAACTGGAGATTGCATATAGAAGAAAAAAGTGAAGCCCAAAAAATTGACCTTGAATGACGTCACTGTTATTTGCTGTCCCTTTCATTACGGTGACAATACTTTCGGACGTTAGGTGAGAATCATGATTAGTTTTATTCTAAACCTATTTACGAACATAAGAAAGATCATAAAAACAAGCAAGTGAATCAACTAAAAGAAGTTCGTCTCTTAAGAATTATTAAATTTCGTAAAATTGTCGCCCCCGGGGAATAAAATGGTAATAGGAAAAAGAAAATTTTACAGGAAAAATAAAAACCGATTCTACTCTATATCTTTAGTTCTACAAAGAATTCATCAACGAGTTATATATCAAATTAATGGTGATTTTAAGGGCGTGTATAATGTGTATACGTATGTCATAATTAATTTATTTTTACCTATCTTAATTTATTTGTTATAAGCCAAAATGTACATTACCGAAAATATATATGCTTGAAATATTTTCGTAATAAACGGTTACCATCTTATTCGTGCAAATCACTGACAACTAAAGCTATCGTAATATGGAGTTGCTATTCTACTCATTGACTTTCTTTACGTGGGCTTGCTTTGGTTCCTGTAAAAAAAGTAAAATGTTATCTAAAAAATTAATCCTTATATCAAAAAAAAGTATAATAGAACTAGTTTTCCGCCCGCGACTTCGTTCGCGTAAATTTCGGATTTTGGGGTCGTAGGTTTCTGAGCCTGAGTTTTCCTCTTCATAATATTAGTGTAGATGTAGGTATCTAAACCCAAATATTTTACGGAATCCTCTTTTTTTAAAACGGTCCAGTAGTTACTGAGCCTATTCATTACAACCAAACAAACAAACAAACAAACAAACAAACAAACATACAAACAAACAAACAAAGTTTTCCTCTTTATAATATTAGTGTAGATAAGAAATAAGTTTGTTCTTTGGATATGTAACTGTAACTGTACATTCCATATAATTACCATTAACTTCATAGGCAAATCGTAAAACCTTCCGCGATTGGGTTTTATTTAACCTAAAACATGGTTACCCTAATCATTCTCCTTCATATTTTTATGGTTCATTAACAATCAAGATTTTGTGTATTTACTCTTATCTAACACCAAAAATGAGAACTTAAATCTGATAATAAAGGCTTAAACTAATTTTATCTGTCTCTATTTAATAAAATAGTTACGAGATATACGTGAAATAAGCTTCTGTTAAAAAAGTAAACGATTGAGTAATAATAATGGAATTAATAGCTTGCCTGTGAAATTATACACTTGATCCTGGATACCACACATTTCTGCAACTACGAACTATGCAACTCATGATGATTATCTCCAGAATACTGCTTAAATAATACATAAAACCGTTGGAAACTTTCGAAGCGAACGATAACTCAATGACAGCGGCAATCACAATGTTTGACATATGCAAATGGTGTTGCTATATTACGTTGCAATAATTACCGTAACTTTTAGTAAAATTTTACGAAAAATGATGTAATTTGAAATCACTTAAATGTGTTTTTGTCAGTAGGCTATTCGCGGAAATAACAAGCAAGTAACAAAGTAAAGCTAACATTTTTTTTACTTCACATTTTATAACTTGTGTGCGTCCAAATTTGGTAGTAACATATAGTGCACTGTGAATTAAGCAATTTTATTTGGGAAAATTAAACCTGAACTTGGCTACCCCGTCTAAAGAGTAAACGAGATAGAAGATACAGTAAAGTTCAAACCAGGTCAAAAAACAGATCTTTAAAATTTTATTACTAGTGCAATATCCAGATTGTATATAAGATTCTTGCAATAGACCTAAACGCACTGACAGCATCACTCCTGTCAAAAGGAATAGCGCGGCGCGGTGACGTGATGTCATGAATTTTCTTTAATTTTTAGTTTTTCCTCGCAAATGTGATGAAAAACATTGTGTGTAGCACGGGGAGTAAAGGACATTATAAACTCGAGGCATAAAAGCCCTCCGCCTGCGGCGTCGGGCTTCTAACAGCCTCTCGTTAATAATGTTCCATTTCCTCCCCTAGTTACTCAATGTACTATTATTCACCAGTCTTCATAAACGATAAAGTTACTGATGTGATTGAGTCGTTTATACTTTTTTAATAGTGACATGAACTTATTATGGAAACTTAACAAAGTCATATTTTTAGGTTTTGAGTTGGCAGGTATAATAGTGATAGGTTGCTAGCCTGTCGTCTGAGGCGTAACTAAACCTATTTCTTCAGTCGCCTCTTACGACATCCTCGGAAGAAACAAAGATGTGATATTCTATCCCGACACCAAACAATCTAACTGAACACCTTTAGGTTTATACCCCATAGCTTGAAATAGTCATGGTTTCTACGTAAAGATTCGTGCGTTCACCCCATTAGGGAATAGGCGTATTTATAAAGAGGTGTCTTCACTCTTCACTGTTGACTTCCTCTTGATATTTGAACCCGTGTGGTGTCGGGTCTAGCTAGAAATACGACTAAGGAAATGAGTTTCGGTATGCTATAGACGATAGACTAGCAACCTAACACTATTATACTACTTCTTCCATCTGTTTTCAAACCTAAAATTACGCTAGAATTGGCCGCGAAGCGTGAAATAATCATCGTGGATTTGTCTATCACATTTCGTGTTTTGCAAAGGCATTGGGAAGGGAGGTTGTGTTTTGTTTCGGGGACATAGGCGTTTACATGTATGATATTTGAACCTCCCTGCGGGGTTGGCGGTAACCAGACGTTGGTGTGGCAGGCGACAGTGGGCGGCGTGATCGGCGTGGATTTCCCGGCAGCAGAGCGGGACCTGGAGGATGAGCTGAGACCAGAGGAACACATTACGGCCTGGGGGCTGGCCGCGCTGATGCAGAATGGCTTCCCCCCGCCTGGGATCCTACAGGTTAGCGAGAGATGGTCATGTGTGAATTTGTTTTAAGATTTATGATACACTTATTCGTGGTACACTCCTGACTTTATATCTAGATTAGCTCGACATGCTTCGGGCCAATTTGTGAACCACGTGAGACGTGCACCTATTCACAGCCGTGGGTCACGAATTGGCCAAAATTCATGTCGAGCTAATCTTGATACAAAGACGAGAGTGTATCTGTTTAATTTCATTACTAGCTGGCCCGGTGAACTTCGTTCTGTCTTGGCAAGTTCTTTTTCGCGAGATTGGCAAAGTCTCTCACCCTTGAAACCTTTCTGTAGGCTTAGCACAACAGGGTGCGAGCGCAGTTACGCGCGAGATAGACTATACTTATCACTGTCTAACTAGAGGCGTCAGAAAGTGACAGGTAGTCTATCTCGCGCGCGAAGACTTGCGCTTGTTGCTGTGCTAAGCTTATCGAGAAAATCGATTCACCCGTTCTTGAGTTTTAGCGAGACTAACGAACAGCAATTCATTTTTATTTATATACCTAGATATTATTAGGTATCTTCGTTTACCCGAGTCTCCCTCCTCAGGCCAACTTCACCCCCCGGATAGACCCGGCAGCAGAGGACAGATGGACGGCCGCCGAGGAGCCCCTGGCCTGGGCCCACTCCCGCGTGGCGTCCTACAACCCGGCCCAGCGACTCTTCAAGTGCGCCGAGTGCGAGTGCGTCGGGTTCCTGGCGCGAGTGGCCGAGCACTGGCTGGGGACTCACTCGCATGCCCGCGTGTTCCACTGCCCTTTGGCTCAGGTATGTTACAGGTTTTTTTTCAGGCTTTTATTTAGTTTCACCGTGGTGGTGTTTAGTCGTCTGTAATCAATTTCTTGCAAGTTTTTGATGAGCAGAAATTTTGTGTGGTGTCTGGTTAAAATAACTTGCTTCCTAAGAAGGCGTCTAATATAATTACATCCCTTTCCTTTAACTTTAAACTTAAAATTGCTTTAAAAATGGCACCAGTGATGAATTGTTTAAGCTGACCTACACCAGTACCGCTACTTCATTCTTAATTTAAAGATCATAATAGTTCCTTGTCTATTACTGGTTACTTGTCCATTACTTGTTCCTTGTCCATTACTGATTCTTTGTCCATTACTGTTTACTTGTCCATTACTGATTGCTTGTCCATTACTTGTTCCTTGTCCATTACTGTTTCCTTGTCCATTACTTGTTCCCTAGTCCATTACTTGTTCCTTGTCCGTTACTGATTCCTAATCCCATGCGGCGCCTGTGCGGGCAGCGGCTTAGATAATGTGCTCCTCAATTTTAAATATTTAAACTAGTTAAATGCAGTGTAATGTCAGTACAGTAACAAAAAACATAGAGCCAGTGTATTAATATATGTGCAAGTGAAAAAATAACAAAAAAATAACGACTATTTTAGAAATTATAAGCAAAAGCATCATATTTTTCAAGTGACCGTTTTCCAGAAATTCAAACTTTGCGCGTCTTTTCCGCGCCAGCTTAGTGATATCAGTGCGACACAATTGAACGCGTAAGCGACACCGAATGCGCGGCGCTTATGACGTTCTTGTCGAGTACTTTGTTTCGCTTAGAAGGAATCGGAATAGAGTACGGAAAATAATTTGTTGTTCAATTTAAACAACTCGTGGATGCTTTTCATTGACGTTTTGCGTTACATTGAAGTTTTCGTGAAAGTAGGTGTATAAAGTGTAAACCTACTGTGAAAAATGGCTTTCTCAAACGGAGGCAAGAAAATCAAGTGTTCGAAATGCACGAATGAAATTATAGGCAAAGAATGCTTGAAATGCTGCACCTGTAGCTGCATTTTTCATCTAGATTGCACTTCAAACGTAACTTTCAAACGATTTTTAATAATGTCGAACAACAGCAAGCAATCCTGGAAATGTATAAAATGTCGTGGAAAACCTACGGGTAGTAGTAATGGACAAGAAACGCCAGTTAAAGAAAGGAGCAAAAACGAAATAAGTAGATAACATAACACACAGAAAAAAAAGAGTAGAAAATGTAAAAATAACCACGTTGGACAACGACGAATCTTTAAGCGAAAACTATATAGTAAACGTCCCAACAAGAAATTCCTTCGGTTCTCTGTCTGACTCTGAGCTTTTGACGCCTTTGTCCTCATCATCAAGGCTCAACTTAAAAATCGGCTCTAGAGTTAAGAATCTTCAAGAAGATAAATATAAACTTTTGAATGACAAACTAAACATCCTTCAAGAAAAATTAAGAAATGCTGAAGAGGAGATTAATAAGTTAAAAACGGAAAATAGTACACTAAAAAGAAAACTGAATAATAACACCAGTAAATTGAATAACGTACCCGAAATTAATAACACCATAGAAGATAAACCACATATGAAGAAGAAAAATTCCGATGCAACACCTGATACGAAATCTGTAAAGTCAAGACAGGTCTTAAATAATATTGAAAAGAGTTCATTTAAAAATGAGCCGCTAATCCAACAAAAAGATAATTGTGAGAAAAAATCTTTACGACAAAAATCGTCGATCGGGGACGACACTCTAAATGACCTTGATGAAAACGTAACTCAAAGGAATGAGAAACACAAAATTTGTATGTTAAGTACAAATAAAAGAAACAACATGCTAATGTTTGCGGATTTACTGAACGGGAATTATGAGTTATGCCACTATCTCACTCCACATGCAGGAGTCAGAAGCCTCTTCAAGAACCTAAATGTTAAATTGATGAATTTCACCATGAAGGACTACTGTGTAATATTTATAGGAGAAGAAGATTTCAGAAAATCGCAGAACTACGCCAGCCTAGTATCATTTATAAGAAATACTCTTCGACAGATTACACATACAAACGTTATCCTTTGTGTTCCGATTTTTAACTGCGGTGACTATGCAAATATGTACAACAGAAGGGTGGAAGCATTTAATGATCTATTATATTTTGATGTCGAAAAATATGAATATTGTTATTGTGTGGACAGTAATTTAAATCTAAATTATGATCATAGCATGTTTTCCAGATTCTCAGGTCAGATAAAAAATTGTGGATTTAAAGTAATTTTTGAAGACATTGGTAAGTTAATCAGTGTCATGGAAGAAGAACAGTTGTTTTTTCGTTAATAATGAATCAAATAGTAATATATTATCTGCGACAAATATTCACACTCACACTAAGCAATACTCAACATGTAAATTCGGAGTATTTCATCAAAATGTTTGTGGTATTACCAAGAAAAAGAATGAATTAGATATGTACTTAGACAATTTGGGTCTTCCTAAGTATGTTTGCATAACTGAACACTTCTTAAATAGTAATAATATTGATCAGTTTTCTTTAACCAACTATGCCATTATCTCATCTAATACTAGAACAAATATGAAAAGAGGAGGCAGTCTTATACTAGGCATTAATGAATGTACTTATACCGACTTAGAAATTTGTAAAAAACTGTATAAATTAATTTATTTTGAAGTGTGTGGTATCAAAGATAAAAATACTGACATTAATGTTTGTTGTATTTATAGAAACGATGACAAGAAATATTTTGACAAGTTTTTACTCCAACTTGAACAACTTCTGGAACATTTCTTTAACAAAAATTGTATAATTGGAGGAGACTTTAACGTAGATCTACTGAAAGATACTGAACAAAGGACTCAATTCACAACTTTGCTCAAAAGCTACAATTTTAGACTCTTAATATCTGATGCAACATATAAAAGCCGAGGTACTGAATCATGCCTGGATAATTTTATTACGAATATTTGTCAGACATCTATAGATGATTTACAAATTGAATTTAATGGGTTATCAGATGGACATGCAGGGATATTCTGTAATATAAAGTGTAACAATAAGAAGAATAATAATAAAGAAGATAAATGTGTAGTACTTAAACAAAGGGCATTTAACTCTACAAACAATGATACTTTTAGAAATAAAATTATAAACACGCGATGGGATATTTTGGGAATAAATGGTTTCTTGAAAAAATTTCATGATATTTACAAACATAGTTTTCCTGTTAAAAATGTGCGAGTCAGGCAGAATCGTGAAAAAAAAATTAACTGGATCACACGGGGTCTAAAGGTATCGAGTAAAATGAAGCGTGTTTTAGTAAATTCCAACTCAGCTGCAAATCATGAAACTGTAATTGCATATAAAGAAAAATATATTAGACTCTACAGGAAGTTAATTACATTAGCCAAGAAATTGGCGGTACAGTCTGCTATTGAGGGGTCGAACAATTCTAACAAAGCCATTTGGGATGTTGTTAATAAACACAGAAATAAGAAAACCTCAGTTGAGCGAGAAAAAATAGTTTTAAAAATTGATAATAAATTAATAGATAAAACATCAGAAATCGTCGAAATATTCTCGTCTACTTTTCCAGTTAATAATAGTTCTACGTCGGATATTGACAGTAATGAAGTCAAACGGGCGTTAGAAGAAAATGTTACAACTGTCCCTTGCGAAATGAGCTGGGAATACGCTTCGCCATTAGATATCCATACTATAGTAAAAAAAATGGAGACAAAAAAATCAACAGGAATAGATGAAATTCCAATTGCGATAATAAAAGATAACATTGATATTTTAGCAGTGCCTTTTTCAATACTTTTCAATAACTGCTATGAAGAAGGTGTTTTCCCCGAACAGCTTAAGTTAGCTAAGGTAACTCCAATCCACAAAAAAGGCAGTAAAACCGACCCGAATAATTACAGGCACATATCTCTTTTATCTGTCATATCAAAAATTTTTGAAAAATTGATTAAATCACGACTGGTTAAACATCTCTCAACTTACAAAATTATTAATGAAAGACAATATGGATATCAATTGCACAAAAGTACTAGAGATGCAATCGATAAATTGGTTGATGATGTAGTGATAAATTTAAATAATAAACGGAAAGTAGCTGGACTATTTTTGGATCTCACGTCTGCCTTTGATACAGTTCAACATGACATTCTTTTGAACAAATTAAATAGTTACGGAATAAGAGGTAAGGTCTTACAGCTGTTGAAATCATACTTAGAGAACAGAAAACAAACAGTTGAGCTGAAATCTATTGAAAATGGATGCCAAGTAAATTATAGATCTAAGTTAGCAAATGTTGACAAAGGTGTACCACAAGGTTCAATTTTGGGTCCAATACTCTTCACGATTTTTGTAAATGATTTGATCGATTTTATGGGCAGGAATTTTAGTGACGTCGGAGTAGTAATTTTTGCAGATGACACAAATGCAGTTATTTCCTCAAATAATATAGAAGAACTCAACATTAAAGTAAATACAGTATTAAATTACTTTCAGAAATGGTTTCTAATAAACCAATTGCAATTAAACTTAAACAAAACACAAGTAATTCTGTTTAAAACAACTTCGAAAAATAAAGACACTTTAAACGTTACTTTGAATTCGGTTAAAATTAAATTGGTAAATGTGGTTAAATTCCTTGGTGTAAAAATAGACTGCGACTTGAACTGGAAGGAGGAACTTAAGGCATTGGAGGCAAACATCAGTTCGGCTTGTTATGCACTAAGAAGTTTACGCGATGAAGCCACCACAAAACAACTAATTAGTGTTTACTATGCCCTTATAGAGTCAAGGATCCGCTATAGTATTATTTTCTGGGGACAGAGTTACGCGTACAATTTAAAA
>BHDV01015977.1:169164-186598 GCA_005406045.1 Adoxophyes honmai
TTAGTAAATATGTACATAAACAGAATTTTCCTTTCAGGATATAGCTAAATTGAAGTCGGTTTTTTTTTGTTTAAAATTATTTTATACGGTTATTCAATAACTTTGACAAATTGTACGTTGCTCTAAAATTCGAAAGCCAAATACAAAAACGGATTTTATGCAATTTTTATATTTTGTTAAGGTTTCGTACGTTTAGTTAAGAGAAAAAGGAACCCTTATAAGATGACTTCTGTCTGCATGTCAGTCAAGACCCTTATTCCGAGAAATGCGTGGAAATTGAAATTGTTATCAAATTTCAGGAGTCTCCTGTCTCAGTCCGTTGTGTATTTAATATTTGCTACGATTTTAAGTACTTTACTTGTTTGAGGTACCTTCTAGCTTTACATTGAACCTAAATATCATACCTGCATCATTCCTTCGAGACCTCCGCGTCTCGTCCGAACCGCAACGAGAGTGATCTTAGAACTATATTTTCTTTGCTCGTTTTGTTAACACACGCTGCGTTTTAAGGCCCTTCATTATGTAGCAGTTGCAAAAAAATAATTTACTTCGTGACGCAATAAGTAAGTACTTGAGCTGAAAAATATTAATACTCTAACTGTTAAAAAACTCTAAACGGAGAGTCTTACACTATATGATGTTTTAAAGCGAATAAAATCAATCAAAATGTTCATAACAATAGTATTTTAATGTAGCGTGTCAACGGATTCGAAAAATATTTGCACCCGCTTCGATCGATTCCAAATAAAATTGTGATATAACGCCGCTGTGTGAAAGTAAAACCTCTAGCTTGGTACCAAAATAAAAAAAGGGAAACTAAAAGTTGTTAATAAAATGGATTTTAATGTAACATGTGAACGGTTACAAAAAAAAATTGCATTCCTACGCCGTTTTATTTGGAGCTGTAAAAAATATGCAGTATCACACCTCACGCTGCTGTGTGAAAAAAATGTAACGAAACTAAAAGTTACTTGTGCAACAAGTGAGAAAAGAGAATTTTTTACGCGAGTGTTGATGTTGCAGGTATCCCGAATAGGTGAAGGGGGATAAACGAGAGATTGATAAACGACATTAGAAAGTGAATCAGTAAGTTCCCGAAAGCAGGATGGATACAAAAACAAGAGATTAAAATAAACTTTGCTCCCGCGTAACAAATACTACTTTTCACCTCAGCAGCGAGAACATGCTTAGTAAAATTAATAGCCTGACCAACAAAAACTTCATTGCTAATAAGCTTTTTTTGCTGACTGTACTTTTTGAAAACTTCATTGTCATCTATTCTAGATATTTATGTGAATCAAATGTCAAGTCAGTCGAACCAACCACTGAAGAGTTTCCCTCCTGCGGATGCAAACCTGGCCAGACTACCATAATTCTACCACGTGTACCTATACTGTATATCATCCGACTTGCACAATTTACCAGTTCAGTTAACAGAAAGTGGATCAAATACTTACAAAGGTAAAACTAAATATAGCCTGACAACTATCTATTTGGCCCTCGCCATGTTGCGTATTTTCAGTGGTATTAATTTCTTTTACTGGCAATGATTACACTTTGACATCAGACGTTGAATGTCATCGAATGTCACCGATGTAAACAAAACGAAAATATATCGTGATTTAAACGATTTTATCATAAAAATGCCGAAAAATATTCCAAAAGATGCAAGAAAAATACGATTAAGTATTTAAAGCAAAGAAAGGACGTAGGATTGAATAGTATTCCATTGAAAAATGTTTTGCAATTGGTTACTGACATGACTGGTACTGACACTTTACAGTGCGGTTGTATTGAACTGGTTAATTGTTATAATTAAACTTAATAGATTTTATTTTCTCATAAAATGTGTATCCACGATAAAGGTCCTATAATCGAATCCCAGACTGAACGATTTATAATCGAGGTTGAAAGCGACACAACATCTGACGAAGATCAAACTTCACCAGAGTCAGAATATGAAGAATACTTCTAAATATTGAGTATTTGGAATCGAATTTTGACGAATAGGTAATATTACAAAGCTCTGATTCTCTGTGTTAGATCCCCGTGTGGCGCCGGGTTAAAGCTCTAACAGAAATGTTGACCGAACCGCTGAACACACGTTCGAATTTGGTTAGGAGCCAACCAAGTTCGTGGTTCGGACCAAACCAAATTTGGTCGTCTGTTAGGGCTTTTAGAATAACACCTCCTCCTTTCTTCCCGTGGGTGTCGTAAGAGGCGACTCAGTGAAAGGGTTAGTGTATTGTGGGCGATGGGCTAGCAACCTGTCACTACAATCTCATGCTTATCTATCTGGTTACCCTGAAATTGCTAAACGTGGCACTGGATTTTTGAATTCATGTGCTCTGCCTACCCCTTTTGGGAATACAGGCGTGAGAATATGTATGTATGTATGTATGTCTGATTCTCTGTAAACAATGTTTTGGTATTATTCAAATATCAACACAACCCAATACACACCATGCTGACTATACAGGACGTATGCACATTATTGCCATACGTAAACTGATAGTAGCGACACTGCGCCAGGGCTAAATAGATAGTTGTCAGGCTTTAAATAAAGAATTGTAATAAAATTTTCTTTAAAAGTTGGTAAATATATTCTTCCGCGACCGTATTTAATCTTCGTTGGCTGTGCCGTACCTATTAATAATTAATAGCATATTTAACTGTAAGGCAAAAAATAAAACAACATTAAATTTTGTCAGCATCCTTGCTCACAGAAAATTTTGCTGTTCAAATCTAACATTTTGCAAAATGCGTCCGCGCTAATCAACCCAAAGAGACGCTCACGATTGAGTATTACTGGCGCAGGCATAGATGAAACCTGTACTCATTCAGCATAAACACAAAATTCATTGCAAAATAATAAAAATATATACTTTAATTTCTAACATGTAGACTGCATTTATATGATATTAACCAACCTAGCCTGTTGACATAGAGCCATAAATTACATACATATACAACAACATATGTAATATTTATGTTGGGAAAAGAAAGCTAATTAGTCTCATG
The DNA here is from genome assembly GCA_005406045.1 of Adoxophyes honmai. Lineage (NCBI taxonomy): Eukaryota > Metazoa > Arthropoda > Insecta > Lepidoptera > Tortricidae > Adoxophyes > Adoxophyes honmai. Next base: position 172,186 of record BHDV01015977.1, read on the forward strand.
CAGTGAGCAAAATCATGTTTTGATCACTATCTATTGACAGTAAAACATACTCGTTTGAGGTGCTATGAAAAGGTATTTTTTTACAAATAGGCTAACCTACAGCATAGCATTTGAAATTTGGACCGTATCGTGTCCTCCATCCGCAGCGTCACGTTCGATACAGACGCCATTGGTTGCAGCTGCGGCCGCCGGCCCGCGCCAGGAACTCATTCTCTAAAAATGTTTTTTGTTGTCGGAGCGAGGCTCGGGCCCCTATGCTACGCGACGCTCCACACATTTCACTCGCGCTGCATCCGTCAGTTTTTTTTGCGTTTCGTGCGCTACATTGAAACGCTGTATGAAAAACATCTCTATGTAACTGAAAAATGTGATGAGTATGACACAGTCGTAAACGTCGCGCCTATATTCGAGTATGGGGTGGGCAGAGCACACAAAACGTGTTATTGAGAAAATCATCTCGCAGCCACCTTTAGCACATTTTTAGGTTTAAAACTAATGAAAGAGGTGAAATAGTGGCAAGTAGGTAGTCTGACGCCTAGTAGCCAACCTAAACCTATTTCCTTAGTCACGAACAACATCCACGAAAGAATTGGGGACGTGTAATTCTATACTCAGCACCACACGGAACCTACCAACTACTATATATTAAGTGCCGAAAACAAATACAGTATACCATCGAACAATAGATATTAACATAACAGCTTATCAAAGCCCGGCGGTTGCTCTACATTCGGTATTAATAGCGGGACTTCACAGGTGTCAGCATCAGCATTCTATTTATACAACACGACCTTAAATAAATATAAACATCAATCAATGGCGTTTACTGTACAAGATTAATATAATATGAAAAAGCCGTAGGACTCATTTTGATTCACACGGTAATGTACGCAAATTGCAAATTAGGAGATAATTACCATAGCAACTTTTAACGATCTGATTATCCGAGAGAGTTACGTATGTACCTAGCGATGTTTTGTTAACTTGGTACAGTAATTTTAAAATAAACAATGAAGTAAAGTATTTTACTCCAATCTACAACAAAACTGATCTGCCTTTCTAAATAATGTACTTTAGGTTTTGGCTAGTTAAAGAGAGTTTATTCTTCTGAATTATCCATCTATACTCAGAATAAACAATCTTGAATTATGATTCCCACACGGGTCTAGTGCGGGGTAAGACCACTACACACTAGAACACTAAATTAAAATGTTCACTTTTGTTCACGATGTTACTATTGACCGATAATTGTTTTACGCCTTTAACTTGTTGTTTATCATGAAAACAACCTATAATTTTCGGCATACCTACTAAGTGTCTTGTGTACCTACTAAATGAGGTCATTATTTTTTCATTTATGTCCTTAAATCCTGATATCGATACAGACTACTTCTTAGATCTACTCATGAATTATGAACCTTATGATACGGTAATAAGGACTTTGTATATATAGGTATTAATATTAATAGTGAACTCGACTGTATTATCTGATGACTGGATATGACACAAAAAGCGTTACCTCAAGTCAAGACTATGAAAAAGCAATACCGTAAAATTTATTCAGTGGCAAAATTACCCATCTTCCCTATAATTTATTATTAACCTTTATTATTGCCAAGGCCTCACCTAAATCTCAGTCTACATTGTTTTAAAAAGTTGGGTGAGCGGACAATTTTGCCGCTGAGTGCATATTTTTAAATACTTATTCTTAACTAAAACGATACTTAGGTAAGTAGGTATATAGAAATTAGGAAATAAACGTGAAATAAGAGTTATTTTGGAACATGCATGAAAACCTTTGATGTTTGCTTAAAAACAGATGGGCTTAATTAAGATTTTACTTTCATAGCGAAATAGACTTAAGTGATTTGAGATCGTAGGTAAGTAGGTACTATACGTAGCAAAAACCCGAAATTGCTCTTTATAGCAAACCAAGAGCATTCGGAGCTTGGAATTTGGCAAAATGGTATTTTACAAGAAGACATATAAACACACCAAAGAAAGCTACACTGTGCAGTTTCGCTGGAGGATTGCGGACCCTTTATTTAGGTATTTTTAAGCAAAGGAATTGTAACCGGTTTACTGTAATACTGGAGAGGGAAAAAGAGTAGGAGTACTATCTGAAGACAGAAAGAAATACTGGCTGTATTTTTTTCTGATTAGAGAATTCGCAATCAATATTTTCCGCTCACTGAACTCGAAAATTAGGACGATATTGAAGGAAACCTGCAGCTCTGACTAAAGATCCTAAGTAAAATCTTTAAAATAAAGATATTGTTCTCGAATGCACCTTTCCCTTTACTTTAGCTAGGTTAGGTAGTGCTAGGCTATTATAATTCTTTGCATTTATAAAATTTCACAATTTCAATGGCCAAATTTCCACACCAACCTATGGCATTGCGCCAAATTGCAATACCATTTGCAATGTACTTAAACTTAGCAAATATTAGTACCTACCTAACAATATTAGAAGGGGTAAGTTTCTGCATAAAGTAAGTTACTACATTAATATCCACATTATCTTAGAATTTCTGATTAAGTGACCGATTTCACCCGATGCAAGCAAGAGTGTAATGATCTGAAATGAAGTAGGTAGGTATGGCACGTATAAAATAAAAAATATTTGAAACTGAAACAGGCAGGCATAGATGACACTGATCTTCTATCCCGACTGTAAAGTAGAGTTATTTGACCCGACCAAAGATTTTACCCTCGGGTCCAAAACCAAGAAAAAAATGAAAAAATAAGTTTGAATAGAAAAATTACCGGTTTTATTTACTCTTAAATCCATTCGCAATTTTTTTCGATGCCATAGACCATAATTGTTACGAGGATGATCAATGATCATGTTTATGTGTCATTTACGCGTGTGTTCAGCCGTGAGGCCAATTTTTGTACCGAAGACTAAAATGACATTATGAAATCACATAAATAACTGTCTGTGCTAACAATAACTCAGATATCCATAGGTCAAATGTAAAAAGAATGCCCGATAAGTTTAAGAGGGCTAGGTTTAAGAACGGCATAGGTAAGTATTTTGCACACTAGAAGCTCTGTCATTTTAGTGTTCTAGGAAAAATTGTATAAGTAGGTAGCTAAATGCAAAGGAACAGAAGACACCGTTTCATTCCGGGGTGTTGCAGCATCGAAATGTTCATATTTTCCATAGGTAGATACTGTTTATTTAAGTAATCATCTTCCAGGGCACGCTCCTGCAAACCTGCTTAGAATGTATTCTTCTATAGGTACAACAAAACAGTCTTTGCAACAGCCGTGAACGCAACATTGTTAACTAGCGGCCGATCCCATCATTCAATCTATCGACGGTTTAGCTTCGGGACTAGAAATAGGAAAATGGTGTTATCTCATTTTCCTATCTGAGATAAATTAAACCGTCGACAATAAATATTGGGAAATGCCTTTAAAGAATAACGCCCAAGCTATAACAGTGGCACCACGCTTTCTGTTCGTCGTATTCACTGGATAGCGTGTGCGCGAGAGCAGCAAGCACTCTATTGTTTTTAAATGCAAACATCAAATATGAACACGAATAGCAAAACGTACTCGTAGTTCTACCATTTTTCCTGGTATAAAAGCGACTAATAAACTGAATCGGGCGTTATTTTTCATAGGTCCATGGTTAACGAACTATAAAAATCCCTTTGTTCACCCAAGACTTTACAATGAAATCGTTTTTTAAATCGCGGGTGAGCAAATTAATTATTTAAAGTTCATCAAAGGCGAATTGTTTACCTATAGCGTAGGTAAAGGTTATAACATTGTTTTCATAAGAGTGTTTTCACTTTTGTTTCCTTCATCAAGTATCAAGAGATTATAATATGTAATTGTATAATTGACGTCACATTAGGTTTCAAACGAGGAATTGTTCGCTCAACGGTTCGTAATTACTTGCTGAATAACTTTTGCGAAAACGCCCTAATATGAAAATGTGAACGTGTGTTTAACAATGCGCCAGCGAGAACGGGAGGGCATCCAACGCTTAAGGTATAAGTAGGCCTTTTTGTTTGTACTTTCAACGGGTTTTAGATTTTTACGAATAAATATTGAAGCTTTTGTATGCAGACTGTGTTTGAACACTACATTTTTGATGGGTGGGTACACTGTACTATACCGATTCCAATGTTTTACGCGGATTGACTTTAGAAGTAAAACATTGCAAGGAACAAGTCGTTCCTACATTTTGCTGTCTTGAACCGAGTATATATAATATTTATGAGTTATTATTAATATTCCAGCATACTTATATCTTTAGGTAAGACGAGGGATTGGGTTAGCTGTTCAGGTATATCCTGTAATAGAAACATGGACGCAATTTAGTAGCCTTCGTTAACATAAAAAATTAAACCTCACATCAAATGTGTGTTTTCAAGTCTGCAATGGTTTAATTTTATTATTTTAACAAAGTTTACGCAAATCAAGTAACAAATAAGGAAAATAGCTAAATACATAATAAAAAATGCTGACTACGTAGGTATATGATATTTCAGTACAAAAATGATATCGAATTCATAAGTGACAAATCGACACACCTGTTACATTGGCTATTAATGGTAATCGAAGTGATGGTCCCCCCTACTGTGAGCAGAGTTAATTAACCCTTTTTATTTTTATCGTTTCGTAGGATTGATCACATAAAATCACACGCAAAGAAATATTAGTTTGACTCAAAGAGAAGGGTAACACATGTGCAACTTCATCAACTCCCAGTAGGGGATTAAATACAACCGCAGCTCCCCAGGGGCGGGTAGCTTCGTAATTCATTCATTTTTATTCCGAATGCCACTCGCTATAGCTGTTTGCTTGCGGAAAATCGTTACCGGCGAACGACAATCGCTATGCGGGAATCGTCATACGCAACGCACCCACTTACACATGGATTCGCGGTCGCGGCTTCTTTACATCGCGCCACAATCGCCGGTCCCGGGGAGCGTGGTCACAGAGCTAAGGACTACACGAGCACATGCACTGCGCGGATACTCCGCACCGGTACCTAAGTTCCGAAGTCCCTGAACGGCGCGTTCTTCGCTGAAGGATGGCCGGCGCGAGGCCTAGGGAGCCGTCTCGGGGCGCTGCCGGGAGCGGGTCGCGTGAGCTCGGCTCGCGTCTCGCGGGACGGCACGGTCGCAGCGCGGAGGCAGCGGAGCGGCGGGAGCGAGCGCTTGCACGGCCCACTGCCGATATACGACAACCTCCGTCGCAATGACGAAGCGGCCGGGTTCGCGCGCGCGCTCTGTGATGCAGCCTCCCGAATCTCTCCGATCATCTGCGAAATCTCACGAAATGAGGGTGAACAAACCCGCCACGCTTCTCCTTTTCTAACACACAAAGATGAGTTTAAAAGGATTTGGACTTTCTCGTAGCATTTTACGGTTCGATCGTCATTAGGAAACCTAGGCGTCGTCTAAACGTAAAGTTACCATTATGATTGCTTCGGTGCGGACATCATATTAGGCTATTTATCTTAACGCTATGTTCCAAGCGGTATTTCCAAACTAGGACTAAGTTAGTTCCTGAAGTTTTATATTTAACCGCGAATGATTTCTATGAGCGCAGCTGCATATCTGAATGCTAGACCTGGGTATGAAATATGAAACGCGAATGCATAGTTTAGTCACTGAACTTAGAATGCTGGATAAATACTCGATCCTCGGGGGAGAGATGGTGAATTGAATATATGTATTTAAACTATTTAAAGGACTCTTTTATAAAATACATGGGAAAAAACCTTTTCTTTAAAATAGCTAATGTCGCTACAAGAAACTTGTATATCTATTCGCAGTAAGCGCATACAGCTGCCGTGTCTAAAACTGATCATCTTTTGGATAAATAATATAAATATGGACATCGACGGTTTTCCATAGGCCTTCCATTAACTACTCGCGAGTAGGTATTAATAATTTTTTCTACTTAGTTTCATTTTGTCATCATTTAGCGACAATATATTACTACATAAGTACTTCAAAACGTTCTCTATAGGTGGAGCAATTTTTTAAATAAGATTACGTGTCACATACGCACACACACACTGATACTATTATATCAGCAAACTTAAAACCTAAAAAAAAACCGTTAGAAGTGACCACGAAACGTGACATAGTCATGGTTTTGTCTATAAAGCGTTTCGTGTGCTCTATCTACCCAATTCGAGAATACAGGCGTGGTGTATGTACCTATGTAGATATGTATAATTATTAATTACGTATCATTATATTTTTCCATAGCATGTAACAGGTAAAAGGTAGCCCTTAAACAACGCAACAGCCGGAAAAAGAGGAAAAAGTCACTTTAGAAAATAACATTACATTATATGTACTGAAATTTCATACTAGTTACTAAGCACTTACCGATTGCCCTTCTAAGAAAGGGGCAATTTATCACTAATTAATATTTGGTGAAAGAAGATTGACTAAACAGATTTATACGGGAAGTGTGAATGGGTGTGTTGGGAGGAGAAGACCTAGACGGACGTTCCGTGACCAAATCGCGGACGTTTTAGAAACAGGTCAGATCAAAAGTATCCGAAATGGACGAGCATGTATGAAAAGACTAATGAATGTGGATGAAGCAAAAGAAGTATGCCAGGATCGTAGCAAGTGAAACAAAGTGGTCTCTGCCTACCCCTGTGGGAAAGAGGCGTGACTGTATGTATTATGTTTATGTATGTGTGTATGTAATCTTTGGTACCTATAATACCCATAATATAATCAAACGATTCCTATGCCAACGCTGTTATTTTCCCACTAGGTAGAAAATAATTGATATTAAGTAGGCAAAATGCAACAAGGCTCTCTACTTACCTGCCTACATACCAGCTTCAATTGACTTACCATTTATAGTCCCATATTTAGTGCGATCACAACATTTCAGTTTCAATATTTATAACATTTCCACAAATACCTGCTCTATCTCGAATGGCCCCTCTAACTTGTATATGTATAGGTAGGTAGATAGTAGCGTATTATTATTTACCAGTACTGAAAAAGGCTTTGTAGCTGAGTTGCTGACAAAATATTCTGCAATGTCTCGAGTGGACAATGGGTAAAGTAAGTTGCTATATTTGCCACGAATGTCGTAGTCGTAAACCCTTAGCTATTCAAGAATCTAGAATAAAATTATTGAACAATATTAATATTTTTGAATATAATTGCGTGTCATTGTGGTTTTATATCACTACTAGCTTTCCGCCCGCGGCTTCGCCCGCGTGGAACTCGGTTATATTGCGGTATAAAGCACAACTATAAGAAAACTTCTCGTTTCAAACGACACACAGCGCCATCGATCTATCATCTATCGATCGATATCGATCTATCATCGATTGATATCGATCTATCAAGCAAACTATATTTTTGTTTTCCCTCGGGAACATCCTTTTTTTCCGGGATAAAAAGTACCCTATTATTTAATCCGGACTTCTATATTTATGTCTGCAAAATTTCAAAGCAATCGGTTCAGTAGTTACGGCGTGAAAGCGGAACAAACAAACAAACAAACAAACAAACTCACTTTCTGACTTATAATATTAGTAAGGATATTTTCGCCTACGGTACCTGTCTAGTATCTAGTTTCAAAAATAAGTTCCTACCTAACTATAGTAATATCCTGTTTTTGAGTGTATCGATACTTAAATTCGTACTTGACCGTACACGTGCCTGTGTACAAAGGTACATATTCAACTACACTAACTACAGTACCTATAGTTATAATAAATCAAGAGCAATGTACCTCTACTTACTGGCTCAAAAATTTAGAGGAGTTGATCTATCAGTGCAGATTTTAGACAATCAGTCTTAAAGCTGTCTAAATTATAAAGGAGAGTCGATTTGAAAATGTTATTAAATATTTAATAATTGAACTAATACTGAATCATAACATAACATACGCCAATATTTATATTAGGAAAGATCCGATAGTAGGTACGCCTCCGCAGCTATTAGCCCGTTAAAAAATACACAGAATGGGGCTTTCGTAGTCAAGACGTGAATGTTATGTTCACAGGAGAGGCCCAATTATTATAAAGATTGGCTTCACCGTTTATATTTCATCCCGTAAATACTTATTACCTACAAGTTACGGTAATCGTGTTTTCGGTAAGTGGACTAGACACTTCGGCATTATAACATTAGAGCTTGTTAACGAGTGGGCATTATGATTACGATATATGAACTAAGTATTATATATAAGATTATAACAGTTATTGGAGCGATAAAATAATAAGATTTTTACCAGGTGTACATTGACACCTGTGTTTTTGAACATTGAGGCATAATTTTGAAATTAAGACTTTTGTCGATTAACAATATGGTCCCTAAACTTTCTGAAATTTGGACAAAAGTATGTCCCAGGAAGATCTATTTTTCGAAAGTGAATAAACGGATAGGTGGACGGAAAACAGACAGCACCATGCAATCGGAAAAACAATCAAAGTCAATATTTTTAACAATTTTATACAGTCACGTAACTTAATTATCTACCAACTAAATCCAAGTTTCGTAGCTAACTGTGTATTAAAACCGGAGTTCGTTAATTAAAATAAAACTCGTAACTTCGACAGCTTTATAGTCATTAGTGTGCGGAGCGCAGGACGAGCCCGCAGTAGGTAGGTAGGTACCGGGGTATACCGAGAAACTACTGTATAGTCCTTTTGTTGTCTGCCGCCGCAGCATCTGCAGGTCTGCACTGTTTGTTTAACTATTTCAGCTTATTATATCACTGTAGAAAGTTTTTAAATTAATATGGATTTATCCCGCCACTTCGAGTGGAATAAGTTTACCCGAGAACTGAAAACTATTTTCTATTCTGACACGTAAATATATTATTCAACACAGTACAGTAGCTCGAGGACATTACTTTTAAAAGCATTAAAAGAAGACTTGACAGTTCGCTTTTAGCACCGTAGATTAGTTTAGATAGTTTTTCAATTTCATTACCTACTGATGTGCCAAGTTTTTCTTCTTGGACATCAATCAATTGCAAATTATAAGCATCTGGGCAAACAAATGTTGTAATATTACAGATGTACTTAGTAGGTACAAAAACAAAAAGTTGTTTTAACTGTTAACTGTCAATAAATGTTTTATTATAAAAGAACCTCTAAAAGCTTTATTTCTCAATATATTATATAGACGAATCCAAGACATGATGACTGAATATTCAATATCATTCAAATTGAGGAAAGCTAGAACTACGTTACATTTAGTACACGCAATACCTAGGCTAAGTACAGACAGGTGTGGTACTGCCAAGTACCAGCAAAGCTCGTCTAATAACAGGGTGTATGTGCTCATTGGATATCACTGACTGAATCAACACATGACGACTAATTTACACCTAAGAACACCTAGGCATCTAGATGCGAAATTGCTAAAGATAATGACGTATTATGTACTAAAGTAAAGTCTGACAACGTACTATTTGGCCCTCGCCGTGTTGCATATTTTATATTACAAAGTTCTGTAAACAATGTTTTGGTATTATTCAAATATCAACACAAACCCAATACACACCATGCTGACTATAGATAACGTATTCAACAGAATCAGAACTTTGTAATATAAAATACGCAACATGGCGAGGGCCAAATAGTAAGTTGTCAGGCTTTAAATCAATTGATTTTTCCACATATTAATTATTCATGGTATGGGCAATTACTGTTTTGAAATCTTGTTACAATAACTTCTGCTTGTTAGAAAAAACGCAAAGTCAAGTCTGAAAATATTATCAGTGAACACATGGCAAATAAAAAAATTACCTACCTATCCGCTAGAAAAAAAAAATAAGGGCTACAATCATAAACGCAAAGCTAAGTAAGGGGTTTGAAATTTGTTACTTTTGTTTGGGCACAGAGACAAGTGTTTGCAAGTGTGTAAGGGAGTGAAATGCCTAAGTATGAAATTAAGTACTCTTATAATTGTGTCAGTCCATTTTCACTTAAGAATGTAAGCCTTTACTTAAGATAGATATTAGATTAGAAATAGACAAACTGTAACCGTAAGCTTATGAAAAACAATCGTAATTATTTATAGAAGAGTATTGCTTAAAAAAAGTCATTTCAAAAATACGAAAGACAAGGAAAGGAAGATACGATAGAATGAAAAGGAGGTTGATAAATGAAATCTCGTAACAGGAATGCTGTGCATATCTGATGCAGAATAAAACCAGTGCCCTAAAGCGTATAAGTAAGTATAACTTTATTTACTGAAATGCAACAACAATCGCATCTAGAGACATAGCAACACATTTCATGAATGAACGTCCGGCAAACTAATTTCACGAGTGTTACCGCGCACATCACACAGAACTTCGCTAGCGTGCATTTGATTAAGAGATAGTTCGAATGCGTCACAATCGTCTGTCAATTTCTCGAAAAAGTAGCTCGTGTTACCCTGCACATTTAAATCGCCTCCCGAACTGATATTTCGGTCCAACTTTATCCGCGATTTATTTAACGGGCTGCCGCGTGGTGTCGATGAGTTATAGTGTAAATCCATTAAAGCACTTTTCCTGAAAACAGATTTCCGGGGCGTCACGTTTTTGTTGAAAACAAGTTTCACTAACTTTTGATCTAATTTGGCTGTCTTGATGAGGGGCGCACTAGTCACTATCCCATCGACAATGTCGGATAATTCGCTGTCATGGCTTTTATCATTTGTCCATTTAAACATACTGAGCAGATGGTTTGAAGGCTCTATGTTCTCGACGTTCTCATGAGCATCTAACGTCAAGTTTTTAAAGCTGCTTTGCAAACTATGCATCTGTTTAGAAGATTTTCTTCTTTTACTTGCAATGAAACTATGCATAGTCTTTTGCCCTTTTATGGAACACTTTTTCATTTTTCTTTTCAGTGTTACGACCTTAACATGAACTTTACTCGTATTCAATTCTGAAGTTTTATTCGTCAAATCAGTTCTCGGAAAACTGGGCAAATTAACAACGTCCCGAGTTGATTTGTTTACTTTTCTTTTATATTTTCGTTTCGGCTTTTCATTGAGTTCGCTATCTTTATTTTTCCGCTCTCTTGATTTTTTCTCCTTTACTGGTTTCTTAATTGTTTCTTCGTAGGCTTCAACTATGTCTGGGTAGTAACGCCGCAATAAATCTTGCCGTTCTATCGATACCCAGACCGCAGTTTTATCTTCACCATCTATTAAAACAAATAGTAAACAATAAATATTAGACACATACTTAGATAAGTAATTAAAACAACATGAATTGTGTAGGTACCTTCAAACTGGTCATCCGATATTAAAGCTTCATATTGGCCATCGATGTCGGTCCACTGAACCTCGTAACTGGGCACACCTGCAGTGAAATGTTCGTTCATGAATACCGTAAGCCAAAGCCAACGCCGACACAAATACGAGTACACGAGGTAAAGCTGAAATTTGCATGCTTATCAAAAACCAACGCTGTCGGCAGCGGGGTAACCCTATTTCTCTTTTCTATGACTCACCTTTTGGGTTTCGTTTTTTCTTAATTTTGGTGGGTTTGATAGTCCTGCACGGCACATTATCTTGAAGGTGCCACTTCGTCAGGAGCGGCAAGAATTTCTGAACACAGTAGCGTTCAGACCAATCCAATTTAGACGACATCAAGTTCTGTAACAAAATGGTTAACCAATCCTCAGCTGAGTTACATTTTATAGGTAATAATAGTATTTTATCTACAACCATATCATAACTTTCCTACTATACGTTCAGACACAATCAGCAAATGGCCTGTATTAAACAATTTGTACCTATGCTGATTATAATAACATCCAAATTTTGAACACTTCTTAAGGGCAGCATAGAATTCGTCGCAATCGTTGCCGCTATAATATGAACGAAGTGCTATTTATTAACTTTAAATTTAAATATCATATCCTTTGCCTCCTGTACCTATCATATCCTTTGACTATTTATCAAAAATAAGGGCAGAAATTAAGTACATCGGTTTTTTTCATTACCTACCAAAACGACAGCTAAGAAACACCAAAAATCAATCAGGTTTTTTTTATTATAGAGATGCCAAGATTAGATTAAAAGATAACGAATTGACTTTTAAGTAAGTAAGTAAACACTTTATTGTACAAAATGAAAGAACAGACCAGACCGGCGATGTACTAAATAAAGCCCAAATTAGGAGTACCCGAAACCGTCGAGCGTGTATGACGAGAGTGATGAATGTGAGTGAAGCGAGAGAAGTATGTCAGAACAGATGCGAATGGCACTCTGTTGTCTCTGCCTACCCCGCAGGGAATTAGGCGTGACGGTTATGTATGTATGTATGAAAGAACACGAAATACAATAACTCATACACAAATGAAATGGCGAAGTACAAAGTTGGACTTATCCCTTTAGGGATTTCTTACTAAGAAAGTAACACTTAAATGAAGACGACCTGACCTGAGATACCGAGCGCCGTATTTTTCTATAGAATAGTATTTTGACACGAAATTAATTGAATCTTCAATGGAAAATTGGAAATACGCAAGAAATAACGGTTGCAGTTTCAAATTAGTGCCCTTCGCGTGAGAGTCCTACTCGCATTTGGTCGAATTTCAGGTTTTAACACTTTTAACTGATGAATCGAACTGCGAGATTTCCATAACAGTATAACCTTTATTAATGGTGGCCAACGTCTATCGGTTTTTGTATAGTTTGGCCAATATATGCGCAATAAATGTATAGTTAGATAAAATAAGTTTGGCTTGTCGCTACCTACGCCAGATATAAAACTACTTAACCCATTAATGGTCAAAAGGAAATTAGCAGATTTTCATCAAAAATTTATTGATTTTATAATTAAAGAGGATACAAAGAATCAGGGAATGAGAAAAAAAGTTTTTTTTTTAAGCATTTTGCAAGTTTTCTCACCTTTTCGGTAGTTTGGAGCGGCGTTATTGTCGACAAGGTGGAAATTTATTTATTATTATAAAACTGTACCCAATCACATTACATTTAGTGTCAAAAATTTAATTTTTTCCCTTAATTTTAAGTGTTCCCAAATTGGCACAGCGACCAAGAATGGGTTAAACGAAATCCAAAATCTGACTCCCAAATTTCGAGTGACTATTTCCGAAAGCTCAACTAAAATTAGACATCTATATTACCTATAAAAACTAAGCAAATTTCCGGCATAAAAGTAACCAACGTTGTTCATCTAAAATCTAAAGTCAAACTATCTACATATCAAATTCCGTCGCAATTGATTTAGGAAGCGTGAAAAGGTAACAGAGACAGTAGCTTTCACATCTAAAATATTAGTACGGCGATTATTCGAGAGTTTTAACCGTCTCATTCATCTAACCTAACCTAACCTAACAAGGATATGGAAAACCTGTGTAGTTGTAGTTCTTTTTGGCAAACACCGTAGTATAAAATCCGTCATGCTTAGGTACTTACCACGAATTGTATGAGGCTTGGCGACGGCTTTCTTGAGGTGTCGCAATCTAGCTTTTCAGCAGCTGAGTTCAAAAATTCCTTCATGACTTTCGGTTCGGGAAACGGCATTCCGCATGATATAGCTCTTTTACGCAGTGATAACTCTCGCTTAGCCGCCGCTACTTTCAACCTGAATACCGTTTGATTTTAATTTTAAAAGTAAATTTTGACAAATTTCTTTGGACCAGTCGACTAGGAACTCAAATATAGCTAAATAGCTACAGTTAGCAAAAAAAGACAATAACTCAGGATTTATGATAAAATTTTAATTAAGTACACTTTACGAGACAAAATTAACATAAATGTATGTATTATCATTCTTATAACCGTGCAAAAAATAAGTAATAATCGTGGACCTTATTTTTTTTTTTTTTGGTAAGTAGATTACCCAAAATTTAATTAGGTAGCTAAGTCGTCATACTGTATAAACTGGAAACAGGAAGGTTAAAAATAAAGCAAACATAAATTTTAAAGAAATTGCTACCTACGCTACCTCGATTTTTCTTCACCAGAGTAACGAAGTTAGAAAATTGATCATGTTATTTTTCCTTCTCTCTATTTTCCTAATGTCGCTCGGCAACCATCGGTAATTCGCATTTACACTAATATCATTCCAGTTAAGTAGTATGTATTTATGCGACGGCTGAATAAACGTGTAGTTTAAAAATGAGCCGGGAAAGCGACTTTCATAAAGAGTAGGCAGCGAGTTATGTACAGTCGCATACATAGCTCTATCTAAACATGAATTCACATAATAATACTTTTAATATACAAAGATAACCTTTATTTGACGCATAATGAGCAGCTAAATGTGTGGCAAAACCAAATTCCACACACCATTGCGCATCGACGTCACGAGCTCGCACAGCCAGCCTCGTCAGCCGCGTGCATAGAGGATAGAACCTATAGAGAAACAATGTTCGCAACCCCAGTCCGCAAATGTTTGTTTATTTCAATATACTAACGTGTAG